>JAVQIZ010175221.1:0-80580 GCA_036023535.2 Galaxias brevipinnis | reverse complement strand
TTAAATAACAATACAGAAGTACAGTTTGGGCCTTGATATCAAAATGCAGTCCTTCTTGTCTATTAGATCCTGAAAACTCAACTTTGAATAGTGCACACGCATTCATTGTCACATTCTTTTCAAATACAAAATCCCAGCCCTAAATGTGTATGCATAAAACCATATAATTTTGCATCTCTGCTGCTGTCCACTATCTACAACATGTTCAGTGCCAGGGGACTGGGCCACAAGGGGCTTTGGCTTTTAAGGAGAAAGATAGGATAGAGTGGGAGAACCCAAGGAAAAACATGCCAGGACCCTGAAAGACAAGGAACCATCCCGTCATCCAAAACAGGTGCCAGCCAAACCTGTAGACACTCCTTTTTGAGAGCACGTATACATCTATAAAGCACAGCATTTCTCAATATTCGGTTATGTTGTATTGTATTATACTAATTTACATCAAATTCTCAGTGAAGATGTGGAACTGGTCCTCAAGCTATACGACTCTCTCCCAGATGTTCTACTTTCAATTCCATCCATCCATCCATCTGCTATACCGCTTATCCTTTGCGGGCTCGCAGCTGACAAGGGATGAGAGGCGGGGTACACTTCAATTCATTGTTTTGAATTAAATAATCACAGATTTAGCTTGATCTCTATGTTTGATCATGTGTCTGCATGTCTATTTTTCTCTCGTTAGTTCAAGCACACGTGGAGACACACCAACAAACATCTTTTTCAGTTGTGGGATTCTAGTGCCATGCTGCTCTGAAAGACCCCGAGAGTAAGTGAGTTAATACACGTTCAAACTGTTACAGGCATAAAATCATTCGTGGCGTGATTAACATAACACGTTTTCCTGAAATCTGTGTTGCTATACAAAGACATGAAAGGAACACTGTGTGTACCTTTGATTAATTGAAAGAATTGATTATGCTGTTGCTGTATCTTTGTTTATTATCAGATGGAGCACACTCCCGTACACAACCTTCGACAAAAGAGAGAAGTCACATTTATAGACTCATTCTTGTCTTGAAAGAATGGTTCGTCGCTTGTTAGAAACATGATGATGATGTTAAACTGGGGTGTGCCAGCTGTTTATAACTGTCTTAGGCCATCTTAAATTATAATAAAATAAAAGCTAGTCTTTCAATAAAGAAATGTATCTCATCTTATTGGAATCAAATTAATAAATGATAAGACTGCTAATTTAAAACTTAAAAAAATTAGTAACTCAATAAATTGAGAAAGTAAAACATCAATAGTGTATTTTTATGTAGTTTAAGGGAAATGTGATTTATCTGCCTGGTCTAATTTTGGCACCGTCTGCAGCACTGAATACTTATAGTGATAATGGCAGAGGATGGGGTGAGGGTGGGATTGAGGAAGACATTCTGGCTGCACTCACTTGGGTGGAGAAGTTGGCATTTGATTGGCTGAGTCTTGATCACACACGATCACACACACACACCCTACTAATGAGCAGCAGAAGCACACGTCCCTGATAAAAATTAAGTCGTTATCGGCTGTGCCTATCTAGACTCTGCCCCAGTTGTCAGACAACCAGGCGGGCCCAGCAGGGTCCAGCAGGGCCCAGTCAGAACAAGCCTGATCTAGTTAAATTTAGCATGGCATGTCTATCAACACTAGCTCTATGTTTAGGGGGCTCAGCAACCCGGGAATAGAACTAATTAGGACAGGGCGGAAGAAGAGGAAAAGCGAAAACGTGTCTGAACAAAAGTACACTCCTGGCAGATCTCATGTTTTTCTCCTTGAATTAAAAGTAATAACAGGGTAATGAAGAGTTGGGCTTCTCTTACATTAATACTGTTTTCAATATTAATAATACAGAAGATACATACTGCCATATTGTTCTGAAGTTTTGCTCATGATAATGATAAAAAACTATTTTCTATTAATTAAACATACAATATTGAGGGCTGGCTTCACTGAAATTATTTTAAAACGTGGGTAATTTTAAATAAAATTAAAATACATTTTACGAGCATCTTGGATCACCATGAATTTCGTTCATGCGAGTTGGAGAAAACGTGTAGCTGCAGCCCAAAATTTAAAACACTGAACATCAGCATCCAAATCAGTAAAACGGGAGGTGGAGGGTAATGTGGTGTGTTTTTCTCTGTGTGTTTGTTTGTGTGGAGGGGTTGAACCTAAATTGAACAATGGTAAAGACAGATGTAAGCTTTAATTGTAGCATGCATGCGCATACCAGAAGGAAAAATACGTGCACACACACACACCCACACATGCCGTCTCCAGCATACACACCCTTAGCTTAAACACAATATTCCTGCTAATATATAAACCCACCCCAGCTATAGGCTTACAAATACCCTGCACATCAGCTGAGGGCAGACAGAGCAAGTCACACAACTGGAACCAATACTGTAGCTGAAGAATAACATTGCAATTTCTAGCATCACTTTACTGAGACCTCAAGGTGAGCACCTGCTTATTTTTTTCCCTGACATGACTGTTCTTCCAAAGGGATGGAAACAAACGGCTTTGACTTTGCCAAAATCTTGATTTGAGTCAATATTCAGGGTATGAAAAATTTTTGGTGTTCAATGTCTCTATTATTTAAGATTAGTGTCTTCTCTGACAGATGTATGATTGGCTACAATGCTGCTATATTTGTTTAGATGCTTTCCAAACGGTCTGTGCTACTGGTCTTTGCTCTGTGCCTGTGCCTGGACAATGCATCATCTTTTTCACTACCAGACAGGCTCAGACCCAAAAGGGTAAGCTGAATTTGCACATGTGCATGACACCTCCATGAGGCAAACACCGATTCAACATATTGCCTGATAATGTCATAAACTTTACAAATTATCCTGGATTGAATCACCTGCTAGACATTCTTATGATACATGTTTAAATAATATGTACAATCTGCAAATGATTTGTCTATTTTTTAGGATGCGAATAGGCTTGATCAAGACGTCTTCCCCCATATGTCTGAACAATCCGAGCTTGGAGATCTGTCACCAGGTGATGCTGGAGAGGTCACACGGGATTGGGATAGTCGGCATTTCCAGTCGGCCAGTTTCCACGTCCCACTGGAACGCCTGTCTGTCAAACATTTTAGCCACCATCACCGCAAACCCAATGACAAAAGGTGAGATAGACTAGGGGGATGGGTGGACAGTGATTTCTTTATTTCTTAAACTTAAAGAGTTGCAAATTGTTCCATAGGTAACATGCTTGAGTATTATGTTATAATTTGCTTAAATATGAGGCAGTTCACACTGGGCAATTAAGGAGACGGGGGAAAAAATCGGCAGTGACACCAAGTCAGGTAACTCCTTACAACAGAACTTCCATTAATTTAGAGTACTAATGTGCTTTTGATTGATTAACTAGGAAGAAAGTTGCTCCACTAGACACTATCGGCAGCTCCTTCACGTCCAGTCAACGAGGCAGCAAGGTGAGAAACAAATAACGGCTTTATTTATGATCTCTTATTGGCATGAGATATACCAGTTTGCCTGGAATTCTTGGTTAAAATAAGAAAATGCTGTTAATCCAAACTATTGTTGTGTTTGCATGTGTCTTTTAGGATCAGCCTGAGGACTACTTGGACTCATTTCACACCTGAGAAAACACCCAACTGCCTACAAATCGCTTGAGTTCAGTGTCTTTCTACTCCCTCCAACTTTGATAAAAATATATTATAAATTATATGATTCTATTTTGAATTATGTCTGTCATTTCAGCAGTAGGTGATTTTACATGGACATGTGCATATATAAGTGATTACAGTCATAACAGAGTAAGCCAATGGACAACTATATAGTTCCCTCTAGTGGGCATACTGGACAGAGGGTATGTGTCTATCTAATAAAGAATCTTAAGTTTTCCAGCTATTTTGTTTTTCATGAGAAAGGAAATAGGAGAATACACAGACTTTCCCCAAAAAAGAAAGTATTTTTTATTTTTCAAGCTACTGTTAAAGAAAACAATATCATATGCCGAAAATATAACATTTGCTTGGCTATTTTTCTCTTTCTTCACTTTCACATATGTACAGTCGATAAAGAACAGGTGTATGTACACAGAATTGAAGGAGTGGTGTAGAGAGTGCATTTGCTTTTCGGGGACTAAACATCACTCTCTTACCAACCAAAAAAAAAAAGCAAAAGGTAAAACCAACCAACATAAAATGACCGCCACCACTCATGTGGCATCAACTTATTTTTCTGTACACTACAAACAGTCCACTGTTTCGGAGGGGGCAATCATGTTATGTTCATTCTCTGATTTGGAAGCGTTTTTCAACCCACTTGTCAAAAAGCTAAGAAAAAAAAAGTAAAAAATGAAAGAAAAATAAACTAAACAATTTTTACAACCATTCATGCACAAGTCTCAGGCCACTTCTACATGGTAAAGCATTGGCCCCTCCTTTCTCAGCATCTTACAACAACAAAAAAGCGTTCTATACTGTGTTTTTCAATAATGAAATACAAAAACAAACAAGTTGTACAAGGAAACAAAAAGACCAAGCTAAATTCCCAGTATGCCGCTGTCAAACATCAATAAACTGTCAACATGCCAAATAGGGAGACCCAGATCGGAATCACAAGTGTACAGGAACAAGTTAATTTAATATTATAATATTAGGTCGCATCAGACAAGAACGGTGGTCTGGGTTCGTCTTTAAAAAAGTGCACAGCTAAAGCACAATTGTCTGTGCACAAGATGGCAATTTACCATTCAGATTTGATCTGGTGTTTACTTGCATCTCATTATTCAAGATATGAGGGCTTAACACACTGCAATAAGTAACTAATTGGGTGCCTTGTAGACAACAAATATTGAACTGAAAGACAGAAAAAAAAACTAAAAACAAAGCCAAAATAAAAAACAAATTAAAAAAAAAAGATCTAAGGAGAAGCTGCCTGTCTAGCACAAGCAAAGATACCTGTGTCAAGTAATAACATAGTACTAATCTCCTATCCTATTCGTTTTTTTCTGTGGATGAACGGGATTGTGTCTAGTGAGGGTATGGCAGTAGCATTGCATTGATTACCAGTTCAGGAAAGGTGGAGGTTGCAATAGTTGATAAACATTATAAAACATCAATTTCCAATATCCCAAATAAATAATTCTCTATCTTGTCATGCACCGTCTGCATGTAATAAATCAAGAGGACATCTCTGTTCACTATCTCTTCCATATAAATCAATCAAAAGTTAAATCAGTCTCGATTTGACAAGAACACTGAGCAACACGGGCAATAATATATTTGATATAGATAAATGATGACTTGCCACGGTCCTCTTGTTCCAGGTCCAGTTTTCAGAGGCAAAAATGTATATTAATAACGTGAGAAAACACCGGCTACACGAATAATACATGAGAATGTGTGTGATTGTCAAACGAAAACAAAAATAATAACTAACAATACAGTTGCCATCTAAGTTAGAGTTCAGGCTGTATCAGCAGTAGGCATTGCTAGAAAGGAAGTTGGATGTGGCTGAACACAGAAAAGAAAGAGAGGGATATGGCTAAGGGACTCTAGTTCACATCCCACTCTCTCTAAGGGTCTTTCTTGTGGCCTGACCGTCGCGTGTCCCTGCACTTGTGGCAGTAAAATATGTCGGGAACGTTGGACTTCTTGATCTTGGCACAAGATAGGTGTACCCATATACCACACTGGTTGCACTCAATCATCGGCCGTCCGGCAAACGGCTTGCCACAGTAACAGGTGATCAAGTCCCAAGAGTCATCACCTGTTTCAGAAATAGACAAAGAACCAATTAGGATCGAAATTCGGAAGGCTCAAATAATTGAGATTGACCCCCCCGTGTCCCGCAACTCAAGAAAAAAAAAATTAAGTACAAGGATTTTTCATTTTTTACACATTTATCCCCAAGTTACCCACAACTTCTCACTCACCGGACTCCACCATGATGTCTTCATCGGCGATCCACGTCTCACCTTCGCTCGAACTCATTTCAGCCTCCCTGGTAGACTCCTCTGCCTGAATCTTCCCCAGTCCCTGCAGTCCTGGGACGGATCCTTCGTGCTCCACCACTTCTTCCCGGACGGGTCTCTCGCCAACGTGCGTGTGGCCTGTCTCAGAGTCTGTCTCACTCTGTGTGGCAGAGCTTTTAAGCTTCTTCAGAACTTTTGGCTGCTTGGGGTTTTTGCTGCGCTTGATTCGGGCCCTCTTTTCCCCGCCGCTGCTCCCACTGTCTGCCCCGGCCATTGCAGAGCCCAGGGACAACTTTTTAAGTTTCTTGTCTTTCTTGCGCTCTGCCTTGTTGCCAGCCTGGCTCTCGTAAAGGGAGTCTTTAAGACGCATCTTGTCCAGCAGGGTGCTGTCCGAGTGCATGCGTCGCATACTCTTGCCCTTGTTGGCACGGGCCTTGTGAACAAATGTGTGGATAGTGTGCATGTCAGAGCCTCCGCTTCCCCAGGTGGCTCCACCTCCTCCTACCCCTCCGCTGCTGCCTACCCCCTCCCCAGAAGCACCCGAACTGTTCTGGGAGCTGGAGGACCCTGGAGACCATGAACTTTCCTATAAAAGATTGAGAAAGAGAACAAGTTAAGACAGCAACACTTAATTGACATTTAATTGGCAAGTTAACAAAATGTACATCCAGGAAAGGTAGTAGGCCTAAGATCTAATGAACTTACTTCCTTTGGACTTGGGATATAACCAGCATATGCCAAAACAAAGTTGCAGAACTTGTTGAAGTCTTCAACTGTCCTCTTTCGCCTCTCTGGTGGCTACAAGACAAAAAAAATCTCCTAAAAACATATCCCTGGCTTCTACTTCATTAGAAAGATAACATAAATTGCACGACAAATGGCACCAACATGTACTTACCAGAGCCTCTGTTTTGCACTTCAATAACGAATCTATGTAAAGAAAAAATAAAGAAAAAGATTTCAGCAAGGAAAAACCACAACACCGCAGATAAAAAACTAAGCCATAGCAGGAGCGCTGGTCTGCAACTTCAATAGGAAGTTGTTGAATACGCAGCTGGATAGCTAGCCATGTACCTGCCTAACCAAGAATGAGTTATACTATGCATTTAATTTCAAATGTTTTAATGCAAACGTTGACTAACCATAAAGGAGCAAACTGGCATGTTTCAAGTCACCCTTAGATCGGTATATCTAGCTGGCTACCTAACGCTAATGGAGGTTTACAAGTTAACGTTAAGCCGAGGCCATTGCGTAGTTAGCTACCTAACGTCATTGAAGATAACTAAAGAAAGTTTGACATTCAAATTAACATAAGTGTATAGTTTACACAACAAATGCTATAGTTTTAAGAAGAAAACACGCCACTAGCGAATTAAACATGGAGCTGTTAAAAAAGCTAACGTTATCTTTTCCGATGAGCCCATTTCAACAATGTTAACGCTTGCTACCTTGCTGAAGAAGCTAGCTAACGCGTTAGCGAGACACTCAAATCAGTGAGTTAAATAGCAAGCTGCACAATTTAGTCCACACCAAAAAAGCAGGCGAAGCAGCCATGAATGCTAAATTAGCAACAACACATCACAATCATTATCTTGATACTAACCAATCACGCTATTGGCACTAAACCTGAAATTAACCGTATGCACGTTTTACATTACTGAACTTTTAAAGTCCTTGTTTGCTAAAGTAAACGCGCCACCGACAGTAACGTTAACTAGTTAGCGTTAGCATTCGGAGTGGATGGGTTAGCTGCCTCTCAGCTAGCCTTGTTAAAATAGCAAACGTTTGCCATTAAACAAACCATTGACGAATAATCCATGTTATATTTTTCTACATTATTTATACTTGCTACCGTTTGCTGACTAACCGGTTAGTACCGGCCAGGACAAGTAGCGTTATTCCTGATAAGTCGTCAGCCATCAATCAGTCCAGGCAAGCCTGACTAACGGAGTAACGCTAGCTAACTTTTGGCTAACACACGGTTAACAAAGTGGTTGTCACTCACTCAGCTAGCGTTAGCTAGCAAGACATTCCCAAACGTTAGTTTTCGCTTGCATTCGATTTAAAAGTCAAGTTTTGTAATGTTAAATACGTTTGTTAACATGTACTTCTTTTCATCTTGATACACAAACATACCTTGGTGCTCAGACATTATTTCAAGCATTGTCGCCTCCGCAACAAGGCCTCTGAAAGCTGAGTAATACAGCAGCCGCTGTATTTTTCCCCGCCCGGATTGACTGGTGCTTTGACGGCTAACACGGCTAGCACAGCTCCAACGAGGCTCGTCGATTGGGAGTAGTAACGCCAAGTTACCAATTGCAGAGTTCGTGGCAAGCCTTATTATTTAAGTAACAACATTAGGTGTATATAGCATATGGGAAATTAAATAACGCAAACATTGCAAAAAAAATCTCCCAGCCCAACAACAGCCTCTTCTACTTGGATAGCCTCGCGCTAGCTTGTTGGCTAACTTCTTCGTCACAGCAACTAGTATTGCATAAATAATCCTCCTATTCAACTTGCTAGTAAAATGCAAGAAAACTCAGCAGCTCACTGATGAAGTGGCGTTGTAATTCGTTAAGAAATAATCCATGTGCCAGCAAATTATTCAGTCAAAGGTTTGAAATTGGCCATTTTCCACAACACCACGGGCAACAAGATTCTACAAAAATATGTCTCCGTGTCGTCTCTTGACTATCTTGCGCGCCTCACTCAACAAACCATAAACGATGTCAACTGATTGCAAAAGCCCCTTGTGGTGGTCAAACACACTGATCGCGTTGTCCTTTACTTCGTGGAATTATGGGTACTGGCGTTCATTGTATGCCAATGGCGTGATTAAAAACATTTTCAAACTACAATACCCATATTGTAAATTTTTGGAGACATTACGTTTTAGATCGAATCCCCAAACAGGTTGGCAATTTTGCTGAAATTGCATAGCATTTATTTATGAATGTCAGATATATAATTCTCTAGCGTTCACGTATTTGCCGTCTGGATGTTTTAGGAAAATGTCAATACGTTTTGGTCTCTAGATAGCAGTCATATTTAATGTTGGCTTAGCTAACAAATAGTAGTTAGCCAAATAGTGCTACTGTAATTTATCCAACGTGCTAGCCACACAATATTTAGCTTAGACTCAATCATTGAGTCAATGTTACTTGAAACACTGCAAGGGGCAGAAGGAGGTGGATTCATCGTTTTACAAGGTAAAATATAGTTAATAAGTGCCATAACGACATATTAAAACCAAGCTTGTTACACTGACAGCTACTCTCACTGCTCAACTTTTGAATTTCAGATTCTGTGCATTGTTCGGCTCGACCTCTCCTCAAAAGCTTCATTAATGAAGCCCTTGCCAGGTTATTTTCCCCCCTCTATAATGCATGAATCGCGCGATGAGTAAATTCCTAAATAAAAGTGTATCCCTTTTTTTCAGGGAGGAAACGGTTCATGTACTCGGTTTCGAAGTAAGTGGAGAGGAACTCCGAAATGGCATCGACAAATCACACATTCAATGGTAAACTCGAATGAACGGCCCTCAGAAATATGTTTTGTGTTTATAATGCAAGCCACGTAATCTGTGTTCCCATCAATTTAATTATAGGTTGCATTTTCATAATGCCTACTCAGACCCACTTGGTTGGACCGAACAGTCATCTTTTACTGTTCATCAGTTCACCACAGAGCATATCAGCAGTCTTCTAAAGGACACCTCTGAGGCCAAACCAGTGACTCTTGTGATTGATTCTCTTTCATGGATTTTGGGGCACCTAAATACATCTGCCGTCTGTCAAAGTCTACAGGAACTAAAAAAAGGTTTGTTGAATTAGTGCCACAATATAAAATTTGCTTAGAAGATCAGATTCACTCTGCCTTGGTTTGAATAGAGACAGGTGTAATAACAGAATTGTCAAAGTAACTTTCCAGATGATTTTCCCAGGCAGTTCAGATCTTTCCTTTTTGTAAATGTTTTGTACTGTATGATTTTCAGTGTGTGGTATGTATATATATATATATATACATATATATATATATATATATATATATATATATATATATATATATATTTTAGATAGTTGTATAGATGTATATTTGTTTTTTAGTTTTGTAACGTCTAGTTGTAAAGATATAGATATGTTTTTAGTTTTGTAACGTCTTGCAATTGAACAACAAAGCCGTATAGATCTGCTGTATGTTTACTTCTGTTCTCATTAGGGGGAGCTGTAAGAACTATTATTGCGCTGCTCCACACAGACTTGCATCAGGATGGCATTGTGGGAAGTGTATGCCACTTGGCCACCTCAGTTATTACAATTGCGCCTAGACAAAGAGGATCTGAAGCTTTGGCGAAAATAACACGGCGCACCAAGTCAGGGAAGATTATGCAAGACGTAAGAATTGTCAAAAGGAGTGGTTGAAAGTCTTCTGCTCTTTTGTTTCCATTCACTTGATCAACATATTCTTCTATGTCCTTAGGAGGAGATCTATAGTATTAAAGAGGATTTGACGGTTATGATACATAGCAAGCCAAATCATCCAAGGCCCACACAGACTGACACAGATGAACCTGAGGTATTGGTGGCACAGTGGCTCAGTGGGTAGCACTGTTGCCTCACAGCAAGAAGGTCCTGGGTTCAATCCCCACCTGGCCCAAGGGCCTTTCTGTGTGGAGTTTGCATGTTCTCCCCGTGTTTGCGTGGGTTTCCTCCCACAGTCCAAAAACATGCAGGTTAATTGGTGATTCTAAATTGTCCGTAGGTGTGAATGTGAGTGTGAGTTGTTGTTTGTCCCTATGTGTCAGCCTTGTGATAGACTGGCGATCTGTCCAGGGTGTACCCCGCCTTTCGCCCTGTGTCGGCTGGGATAAGCTCCAGCCCCCCCGCGACCCTGCATAGGATAAGCGGTATAGCTAATGGATGGATGGATGTTCTGAAAGCCTTACTCAAGTGTAGCACTAGTACAAAAGAAGTACAGCACCATTTGAACTTTAGAATGGTCAGTCAGCAATTCTTTATGGCACTGTGTTGTTACGCTCACTGTGTTAGTGTTCTATGCACAGTAATGCTGTCTATACTGTTACACTGCTGTAGATTTGCTTTTTTTTTCAACATACACAGGATAGGATGTTATAATATCCATTATGATATATTCCAAGATGAGCACTTCAAAAGACAATATTTTAGAATGGACTTGGGTTGAGAGCAGATATGTCATTGGGGTTTTCAAGTGGGTACCCTCCATCCCAGATGTTTCGTTAATTTGTGTTAACTAGCCCTGCATTTGTTTGAATCTTTCAGTAAACATAATCTTATCATTCATTCTTAGGAGGACTTGAATAAGTTTGATCCACATGATGTAAGCAAATTATCAGTTGTCAGTCATGCTTTGATAAAAAGCTAATCGCAATAATACCTTTGTCAGTATGATGACGAAAGCAAATCTGTCAAAAACAGTCTGACCTTAATTAGGTATTAATCATATATGATGCCTCACCCAGTTTACAAACACTGTTTAACTGTTTAAAGGTTGTGACCATGTGGCCATGTTAAGCGTGTATTATGCCCACAGCATATACTTTCGAATAATTGTATTTATAGGGAGACTAATTTGTCCACAAATGACATCCTTTGATTATCTTGTTTCAGAATCACAGGATAATGGACAGAGGAGAGTGTAGTGATAAGGAGATGTCCTCAACAAATTGTTACACACGTATAGGAGGGCACACATCATATTCAGGTCAACATACTGGAAGCATTGTATCAGAAATGTGTCTTTGGAGGTCTTCTGGCTTGGCATCAATTGTCTCTGTTTCCCAAATGATAAAGGAGAATGTGTTTATGGGGAATATAATGGCCCATGTTTCTTTTAAATTGTGGGTCATCCCTGGGACTAAATGTATTTCCTCTATTTCTATATTTGGGTAAAAAGAATTACCTTTCTCGTGGGTGTGGGGTAAAGCAATAGCTTTTATGTTTTTCTGCCCAAGACCATCTCTTCCACCATTACAGCAACTATTTATCAAATTAATTTTGATTTGTACTGTGACTGATACATGACTCATTAAATCACTATACTAGTTGTGACTGCTTGGTGCAATAAAACCTGTACCAGATGGCCTTGTCAACACCCATAGCTTTATGATAGGATGGAAAATAACCATTATTAGTCTGATCCGAAGCTGCTTCCTCTCAATAAAAACTGTTTAAAGTGATCCCATAGGCTTTTCAGGTATTTGTATTTTGAACTTTTGAAAACGTGTTCACATTGTGCGTATGTGCAGGTCTTAAAGTTTTCTGCTGATGCGATGTCTGTAGTTCAATGACAACATTCAGAGGGACCATTAGAAGTCCTCTTGATTGGTTGAAGAGACAGAGCTGTAAGAGGGGTAGCCTATCCAAGCTGCTCTGTGAGTGCCAGGGTGAACTGCAAGTCTGCCTAGCTTACTGGGGGGTTATGAAACTCAAAATGGGGATGTGGTTGGCTGCACAAACTGGAAACAGTGCTCTTTCTTTTTTCTTCACTACTTTCTATCCTCTCTTTGTTTTGCGTTTTGTCTTCATGTTAGAAAAGCTTGTGCTTGCGTGTGTAGTGACCAGCCTAACGATTCAGTCTTGCGCTGTGAGTCAGTGTGCAACAGCCTAATTCCCTGTCTTGAGCAGGAAATGGCTCAGTCTTATCTAATCAATGTAATTTAGCCCTGGCTACATATTGAATTTGGCATATATGTATGCCATGTCATAGATCATCTTTTTGTGTCATGTATCAAAATGTATGGCTGATACATCCATGACTGACCCAATTTGTGGAAGTGAATGTGAAACTCCTCACACCAAGGGGGAGCTTCCGACCACGTGGCAGTCTCTGCCTGCACTTCCTGTGTTTATCATCAACAAGAACCAAGAGCAGTGAGAGCTGAAAGTAGCTTCAGATAGTATCCTGTTAATGTCATTATCTTTCTGCAGCCCCCATACTGAACACAGCTAACCTAATAGTAGCCGAGCTTGGGGTGTGGAGCAGAGTATAAAGATGTGGGGAGACAGGGAGGCATAATCTGCCTATGCGTTGCTGTACATACATTTATCAGCTTAGTTCTGTTTTTCAGGTTGCGTGAGGGACTCCTGAACCAGCTTCTGCCAACCAAAACACAGAATTGACCAGTGTTTGATAATTTGAACAGTAGCTAACCAGACAAGTTTATCTTGTATAGTATTGGTATCAGATTCACAGATATTGAGAAATGAACTATGTTCCCTACATGTGAGCTCTCTAGACTCTCCTATGCGACTTGGATATATAAAAAGAGAAAACCATGCAATACTGTGTTTGCCTCACACAGCGGATATGACGCTATACCCCTCGTCTGTTCACTATTTTAAGAGACTTTTCAGCCTCATTATTCCTATTATCAGATTGATAAAGCTATTGGCTGTTCATAAGGATGACAAGATCTAATCCAAGGACACTTGTGATTGCATTAACAAATATGTAATCGGTTATGCAGCAGCTTTATGATCCCTGAGATCTAGAGCCAGTGGATTACATTTTTGACCTTTTTAACGTTCGCAATCGTAACCCCAATTTAAGGTTAGCATGAGTGGTGAAGCTGGGATGTTGGTCTTTGTTCTCCGCTCATTGTCCACGTAGATACCAACACAAAAGACAGGCATGGTGGAAGGAGACAAGTGATATGCTAAGGAAAGACCTTCCTGTTTGCTCAGTATTATAAAGGGTTTGAATGGGGTAATATATCAGGCCTGGTTTTGGATTGGCCTTCTAGATCACTGTTAGTCGATCTATCAATGATGGTCAACCTTTGTACTTCTTTATTATCCAACTCGATGGTTCCAACAATCTTGGTTCAAAACCATGGGGGGAGAAAGGTTAGATAATATTCTGCAGTTGTTGCCATTAAGTTTATACAATAATTTTCACATACAACAACAGCAAGGCTAAAGGTAAGACTATCTCTCTAGACCATTTAACTTAAATGTCATTTCATTTACACTGGGTTCGAGGTTGCCGGTCTGCAACAATCTGATTGTTCCTGTGTCTGGCGGGTGATGACGTCTGTGGGTTTTGTGCTTTGTTTTTCCTAGAGTCAATGACGCCAGTTTGCGAGGTTGCTGTAAGATTCCCTCAATTGCTTGGCTTTCACAGAGAAATGCCTCCCAGACAATGTGGTGCAGTTACTGCTATTCAGCCTGTGGTTGAGAGACTCCAGTCTATTGAAGCCAACCCCTCCGTCTGCTCTTCCAGCTCCATGCTGCGACAGAAATGCTGGAACGCAGATCCGCTGGCGCGGTCCTTTGCCATGGCAACTTTTGAATTGGAGTATAAAGCAGTGGGCTGGCCAAGAGCTGTAATATCAGGCCGCTCTCTCACAAACAAGTGATTTGGTGGTGTCAGGTGGCTGTCATGGGGCAAACCAGGCTGGATGCTTAAGTTTAAAGATTGTTTGACCTAACGCTAGAAAGCACTTAATTGTCAGGCAATAAACTGCAACATTAACAACCATAATCCCTGTAGACAGTTGAATTAACTGTGAAATATAGATCTTAAGGAAGTGGCCAAATGGGCAGGAAGATGAGCTGATTGGATAGAGAAGAGTCATCCTGTGTTCTAGTGGTGTGCAGAAGTTCCCTTGAGGCTTTAAGATAACGGTCCCCTTGTTTAATTTTACCTTGCCATTTTACTTTGCGTCTGAGTTTGTCTCTGGTTAGGCAGTCACTCTCACTTTTAGGGGGTATTAATGTACTCTCTGTGTACTTAATTGTCTTTTTTCACATACGCTCTACTTCATTGTGTTCTGAGACAATAATTACATCAAAGTAATCATTAATTAATAGAGGCCCGCAATAATTGTGAAACCGTGATGACATTACAGGTTGTCCATTTTGTGGTCAAAATGTGTGTATAACAATTTTTCGCTAAAATTACTCTTTTTTGTTTGTACCTTTTAACAGTTGTAAAAGACAGAGAAATTGTAAAATACCCTTTCAAACAACAGGTCTGCATAAGAGATAAAAACTTATTTATTATTACCACTACACATTTCAAAAAGTGTTGCATGGCAAAGCTTTTTGCATTGTAATTAATCTAAGAAACAGTTTTTCTATGTTGTCTGTGTCTATGTGTTGTAAGTGTGTCTGTGTGTTTGGAAGTAATTTCCTCTGGGTAAACAGTGAGGGGATGTCTCACTAAGGTCCTGCTCGTGAACCAGCTGTTGCCCATTGCTGTGAGACCGAAGAGATCCCCCACCTCTTTGTGCTTTACATTACTCTCTTCTCTGCTTTTAGTGCCTCCAGCAGCAAAGCCTGCATAGAGGCTTACTGTATAAACCATTTGCGAATTTGGACACTTTTTAGGGGTGCTCAAGCATCTCAGAACCCCTAAAAATATTATTATTATTATTATTATTATTATTATTATTATTATTATCATTAAAATAATTTTTTATCCCTCTTATGTTCGATTTTGCAAACTTGTCAGGTCAAGACAGTGGACAAACAGGTTCATAAGGCTCATTTAAATACTCGTTAGCCTGAGGGGTGTGGATTATTTCCCAGAAGACAATAGTGCAGCGCTCATCAATGTAACCTTTTGACAGCCGGCCAATCAAAATCGATTTAAAGGTGGGACTAAAAATAAAATAAAACTACATAAACATTAATTGATGAAGGATTTGCTTTATGATAGAGTTGTGGGCGGGGATAATCTCTTAGATCGGCCAACGTTTTTATGTTTTTATATGGTTTTATTGCATAACCCTACCTGGAGCAGTAGAGTTGTGAAATCATGCCAGTACTACAACTAGACCTATGACTTGGATTTTGTTTCTTTCATTGCTCATTATAACTGACCGAACTAACAATGATAGTACGATTTATAAGAAAGACTAAGCTTTTTTTAAAGTTAGCAGATAATAAGTGGTAATCATGAAAAAAGTGACTTGGTTTTTTCAATTTATTCAATATTTTGCACAATACTATATAATTATTAATTACATCACAAATTTATTAATTGTCACTAATTGGGGATTTAGCAGGGAGGTTGACCACTTTTGCTAGGCCCTATGCATGTCAGTTCTCGATAGGGGCTGAGCACCCCTAAAGGTCTGATCCTAGAATCTTCCTTGGTATAAACCTCTGGGACCCAAGCCAGTGAAGGAGCTAGTTAGATGCTGTTAAGTCCAGTAACAGCAGTAAAAGTGAATGTTAAAGGTGTCTGTAAACGAACTATTTGTCAGGTATCCCACAGGCCGCTAAGGCATTCCCGTTTGTCACTTGGCTCATCCTAATGAGCTCTCCGTTCAGTTTACCTGTCATGTATCATTATCTGTTTGTCACCCTTAGTACAGTGCTTGCTTGTGCAAAAAAAATCTTTCAAGGTGCATGTCAGTGTTTACATGCAAAAGACAAATGCCCAACAATGCTTCATACAGTGCAAAGCAGTGCTACTGGCAAAATTTTGACTTGCCAGCATCATGTTATTATTTATTATCTAGTATACATGTCTTTTGATTTCAATGTGTACATTTGTGGTCTCATTGACAATTATCTTCCGTCATAAAGGTCGCTGTAGGGGTTTGTTGTCCGGTCAGACAAAGCCCAGCCACTGGTCCCTCATTACAATCTAGATAAGGGCCTTGTGTGTGTTTGACCGAGCCCTCCAGGGTTCCTCCCTCAGTCTTAGGTTTGTAAACACGCAGTGACCTCTGATTCACTGAGCAAACTTCCTGTGTGCCAGCGAGCAGATGGAAAGGAATCAGATACCTCATATATACCTGTTTTAGTTGGCTGCTTATTTCAACAGCAGCCAACGAATGCATGCACACACGCACCCACACATATACAGTTGTAGCTCTTTCGTTCTCTTACAGGTTCATTCTGTTAAAAATTTAGCTTTTTCAAAATGTTGTAAATCAATGGCTGACGCTACACATCAAATAAAATGAAGTACTTTGGTAAACAGAAGACTATCTTCAAGAAGATCAATGGTCTGGGTGCAGATAGAGGCACGTTTGTGTTATTGCCATGAATAAGGTACATTTTAGGCAATAATGCATATACATAGGTTTTTAGCTCATTATAGTTGTTTTAGTACATATATTTTTCTGTTCATATTATTCTGAGTATATACTCTTGATAATAGGACACAGTCATGCTGAAATTAGGGCATAGTGATACAAGGTTTGGGGAAAGAGGTGGAACTAAAAGAGAGTCATGATAGTGAGGATTGAGGGACTTATGAAATGCTTTAAACTTTAAACTTTAAAAAAAGAATTGCACTAATAAACAGCTCAAGTTGCTGGTTAGCTTTATGTTATCAAAGTTAAAACCGTTACCGGTTGAGTTCTGGTAAATTTTCAGTAGTGCTTTGATGCGCTTTTTCAGAACAAATCTCAAAGCTTGGTGGTATAAAAGTTCATCCTTTTGTGGGATGGTGTCGAGTGAAGGGCTTCACAGTGACGGTATTCATTAGCAGAGCTGTTTGTCATCATGGCTGCTCTCCATGCAAGTCCTGGCTTGGAATACGACCAGAGCAGGGAGTGCTATGACTACAGACTAACCTTTTTTAATCGGGGGAGCAGCTAAAAGCCTTTTGTCTCTATTTGATACAAATTTCCATTGAAACACACCTGCTAAATACAAAATGAATATATACATTTACCACTGGCGTTAAATGAGCAGAGCAACATTTCTGTCATGGCAGGTGGCTCGAAAACAAATTGAAAAGGAAGCCGACATCTTCTGTCTGCAGTATAATACACATTCTATTTGGATTGTTTACAAAAATGATAGGTACCAAATGTAATACATTTAAAAAAAATTTTTTTTGATGTAGTTTATTTTATATTCTCTGGTGATGTTTGATCAACTTTCTCAAGCTATCTAGTTGAGGCGTATTATGTTATGCCCTTCCATAGTCTTCCGTGAACTCATTGGCCTTGTTTCTATGTCTCTCCTCTCTAGGTCCAACCTCTGGCTGTAGACGGAGCTGTCTCTGGCGGCTGTCTGCCCATGGTCAGCACCACTGGGACCTCCTTGAGCCCTTGCGGGAGCCTTGACGATCTCCTTAGCCCCCCTTCCGTGCTTTCCTCTCTCTCCCCTTCCAGCTTGATCTCTCCTCCTCCGCCACTGTCTCTCAGCCCTTTGCTCATTACTTTTGCTCATTCCAGACAGCAACACAGAAGCTGGCAAAGATAAACTGTGTTGGCAGGCCAAAGACAAAAGGTAGATAAAAGAGAGCGAGTGGGAGAGAAAGCCACAAATAAAGAGTGTTAATGGCTAACCTCTGAGAAGAACTAAACCTTGTTTTTAAGATGCCCTGGAGAGAGAGAGAAACCCAAAGTTTGCTTGAGCTGCACGAGTCAGAGGGTCCTCTGTGATTCAGCACGTCTTATCTTTGGATCTTACACAGAGGACACACATAACTTCCTCCACACATGGTTGTATTACATAGACTTGCGAGGGGGTTTGTGGTTTAATTTCCTGACTGGTATGCATGTGTGAGGAGAGGGCGCCATGCCAGCCAAGGGGAAGTACCTGTTGAATGACCAGGAGCTGAAGCATGAGGCATTGTACCGCAAGTTCTCCTGCATCAGCCAGTACCAGCCCCTGGTGCAGCTTCTGGGCCTCTCCATGCTCTCTTGTGGACTGCTCCTCATCCTCTTTTTCACCCTGCAGCTGGTGAGTAGACACACACACACACACACACACACACACAGGCACATAGTCCCCAGACACACAAAGATACACACAGAATACAAAACACATACACGCAGAAGAGTTCTCCCAATTCTTATTTGGAAATATTCTAATCTGATATCTGATCTGAGGTGGATATGCCTACCCCAGGGGGGTGGTGGCCCCTCTGCATGGTTGGTGACTAATGAACAGAGATACAGGGGATTAGCTACAGGGGATGAGCACATTAAAAGACAACATTGTACCATGTCATGTACATTATCTTGCTGAGCATTCTTGGGTGGATGGAGCTGCCTTAGGTCTCTTACCACTGTGGCTGGACACATAGGGACCCTGTAATCTTAAACTGGTAAGAAAGAAGGGAATTGTAAATTTGAATGTATTAAGGGGAGTGGAACCAAATTGACATTTACACTGTTACACAAATTAAACATCACAACCATGGCTCAATGAAGCTTTTAAGTGTTCCAGGCTATCTTATGTGAAAGTCGTGTGACTGTATGTGTCTGTATTCTTGTGTTCGTGCACTCGTCGTCTGATTGTGTTGCTGCCGTGCTCAGAGGAAGGGAACGGCTTCCATTAGGTCCTGTGATGTCTGCCTTGCTGTTGATGTTGGCATGGACAGTACCAGAGCTCTGCCCTTTATTTCTCTCTTGGAGGTCAGGTGTGGCTTCTGCTGCTGCCAAACTGGCCCTGTGGACTGTCCATCTTCAGTCCACAGTACTGCCTTGTGGAGGAAAATCCACCCGCACTTTCCTGTCATTGTGTGCTGATCACATTCTCTGATATTTAGGAGAGCTCCCATTACACTTTCCCTTCTCTCTCACACACAGAATCTGTGGAGCCATAAGAGCAGTTGCCAGGGCCTGAGAGGAGTTCAGAGAGAATGTTTGTCACTGCAGGGCGGGAGGCTTGTGTAATACTATTGTTAAGAGCAGGGGCATGTGAGGGCCGGGGAGCTACTGTCATAAAGTCTGTGTGAAATTCTGTAACTTTACTCTCCAAACCGAACTGTTGAGGGCATCAGTAAAAGAAGTGCCGGCCAAAATATATTTCTACATGCCACTTAAAAACATGTTCGACCTGGGATAAAACAGAGAGTTATACAAGTGCTCCCCTTTTATTCAGATTCTGACTAAGTACAGAGATGTTCAAACATTTGCTGTGGGAGAATAAATTGTGTAGGTTTAAGAAATACACATACCCCCTATGGCAGTTAAGACGCTCAGTTTCGAGGATAGGAATGATCGTAGATTGTCCCTTTACTATTTGTTACACGTCTATATCTGCCTGGTGTTCTGGTAGTGATGGTATGCAATATGGTAAGTGTGTCCTGACGGGTTGAGCTGTGCTCGTTTCTCCTTATACAAGTAGAACGTATCAGGACTCAAATGGCCCTTAGGCATCATGGCGAATGAAGAGAGAGCAGCTCCCATTGCTGCTACCATGGAAACCAACTTGCTTGATTCAAAATGTGGAGATGGCCTTCTTCTAGACTCATGCTCATTCTTTCTTTTTCACAGTTTTTTTCTACTCTTATTTCCTTTTCTCTCTCTCTCTCTCTCTCGCTCTCTCTCTCTCGCTCTATCTATCTATCTATCTATATCTATCTATCTATCTATCTATCTCTCCCTCGCTCTCTCACATGCACATATGCAAAAGCTACAGCGACAGCAGCATCGCCACTACCACTTGTTGTACACTGTAGTGTAGCTTAATCAGAAGGTGGTCTCTGACTACAGTACATGACGCAGATTCAGATGTACAATAAGCCTCAGTAAGCCTAACTGAGCCACAGGCGCGCAGGATATTGAGTGGTTCTCAGGAGCCGACCTTAGCACGTTGGCAAGAGAAATGGCCATATGTTCAATCTATTTTACGGTGTACGTAGCCCTGCATTTGAACCCAATAGGTTGATGAAATTAAAACGCTGGTATTGCGTCGTTTGGCCTTTTCTCTACTCCTCCTTAATTTGGTTATCTTTTCTTATTCCTTGTTGCAGAAAGCAGAACAGCACTATGTGTTTGTGAGCGTGGTGAGTGTCAGCCTGTGCGTGTTCCTGGCCGTGTTTGTGCTGGTGTACATAGAGACTCTGAGCCAGCGATGGAGACGCCTGCTGGGCCTGGTGGTGTGGGCCACACACCTCTTCATGGGCTTTACCTTCATCTTCAGTGGACCACTCATCCTGCCCTGGGACCAGGTACCCCCCCCCCCCACACACACACACAGTTATTCTCCCCAGTTATTATCAATTATTCTCAACTCCCTCTCTCTCCAGGTGGCTTTCTTCCTCTTCATCATCTTCACAGTGTACACCATGCTGCCTTTCCAGATGTGCTACGCGGTGGTGCTAAGCGTCATCTCCTCACTATCACACCTTCTGGTTCTCGCCCTGCGCCTCACAGTCTTCTCCAAAGAAACTCCTCCTTATCTAGCTAATCAGGTAAGGGTTTGTAGACGGTGAGAAGATTTTTTTTTTATCATTGAGTATAAAGGTCAGTAAACTTATTTTTTGGCTGGTGTGTACTACAAGTAATTGTTTCCCGTTTGTCCTGTAGTTGCTGTCCAATGCGGTGGTGTTTCTGTGTGGTAGTGGGGTGGGGGCCTTCCATAAGGTGATGATGGAGAGAACTTTGAGACAGACATTCCAGGACACACTCCGCTGCCTGGGCATCCGCATGAAACTGGAGATCGAGAAGAGACAGCAGGTGAGCCACTTAAGAGATAGTCTAGCCGAAAGTGATGTGATTTTTTGTGCCATCAAACTTGTGTCAAGTCAGGCATTAAATCTTGAAAACAATGAATGTTGGAATATTTTCCTTGTGAAGTACCACAAGTAAGGCAATGGTCTTATCGAGTATTAGGGTTAATGAATAAAAAGAGTTCAGTATAATGGTATTGGTTTGGTTTGAACTTGAGCAGCAGTTTGGCGTTTGCTCTCTAGTGGTATTTTTCATTATTAAAGATAAATCCCCACCAAATTAGATTTTAATATAACTCTCTTTCAAGTGTATTGTCTGCATGTTGTTTTAGAGAGAAAGGACCTCTGTCAAATGGATTTTTAACTACTGTATATATTATGTTTTCTTTCTTATGGCTGTTGTTGAGGAAGGGACATAAGAAAAATTAAAAAGAGGCTGCTGGTAGGTTGCCTAGCAGAACAGAATGGAATGATATAATCGTTAACATTTGGATCCCCTGTTGTATTTGAATTGAGCCTGAAAATGGGAGCAGAGCAATGGAACCCAAAGGGAGGGGGGAATGATAACAACCCATCCTAATAGTGAATCAGGCTTGGGAAATGACAAGGTTAGTTTGCTGGAGATGGATTTAGAGCATAGTCCAGGATTTTAAGATTATTCCAGGACTGATATGTTGGTTCAATTTGGACTAAATGATGGTTGTTTGGGACTATATCCTAAACTCTGGGAAACTTGCTCGTAGTCGTCTGTCTTTCAAGAACAAATGCACTCATTTGCACACCCCTTAAACATTTGTATCACCATCATTTTAACATGGTTGGGGTTCGACATACCCAAAGCAAGATGAGTAGTTATAGGATTTGGTGGTTTGCCCCTGTTGCTCTATCCAATTATAGTGAACTGAAAGTATTATGGGGTCAATAGGGACAGATGAGTGATCTATTGAGACAGTGTCCTTTGTTCTTATTGGATTGTGAGCTGACTGGAATCCCTAAGCTCCCAATGTTATGTTCTCTCATCACTGGTTGTACAGTCCTGCTGATTAGAGCAGTAAGCTGAATGAATGAGGGCCTTGTTAGTACAGTTAGCAGGACACTCTTACAGCTATATGATGAGATTTTAACATGGTTTATGGATATTAGCAGGTGAGATGTTGATGTTCTTGTGTGTATACGTGCATGTGTGCTTGCAGGAGAACCTGCTTCAGTCTGTGCTGCCAGTCTATATCTCCATGAAGATGAAGCTGGCCATCATGGAACGCTTGCAGGATTGCAAGGACAAAGAGGAGCAGCAACGACTGGTGAAAGATAACAACTTCCACAGTCTCTATGTCAAGAGGCATGAGAATGTCAGGTACAATTACTTTCCCAAAATGTAAAAATGCCTTTGAAAATATATATTAAATCAGTCACGATCCCCCCAGCTTAAAGTTTAAACCGCATAAATAGTTATGAAATTAAATGGAAAAGGAACCCACATTTTTTCTTCTTACTTCCCTTTTTGTTTTTCTGTGGTGTAAGCATGTGGTCTTTGCACTTAGTTTTTTTTGTGTAGCTAAGTTCTGTAATTCAATTAATTTCATTTCCCCATTTCCACTGGGGGATCTATTTATATCACTCAATGCCCAGTTCACATGAAAGCTACATTTGGTGGTTCTCTTAATTCTTCTCTTAATATCTACATGTATTTTCTGCTGAGGACTGACCCAGTTTTTTGTCATTACTTTCATTGGTTTAGAAATTACCATCAGACATCAACATAGGCGTACAGTGAAAAATGTCAGATGCCTTCGTTTGGTTTAGTATTTTCAGACAGTCCAGTTACTTATTAGAAAGGCACCTTAGTTTTGAACCAGATTGTATTCAGCACATTTCCCATTCTTTTGATCTTTCCCACCCTTTACAAATGCTGTGTAGTCGTAATAACTGATCTGCCTTACTAGAATGTGCTTTACCACTTTTTTAATAATTTTTTTTACCAGCCTCACTTATTAGCAGGGGGCATGGTGGGAATGTTGTAATTTTCCTACTATTGTAATGAACACATTATCTCTTTGGTCTGGATGAGCCACATGGCTCTTGCTAGTTAGTACAGCAGGTAATTTAGGGTATTTTTGTGTATCATTTAATGTTTCTGGGCAGTGCTTACTGGCTTTAATGAAGCTTGTAGCCAGACAGAGGGGGTAATGAGCCAGTCATTAGGGCTGCTGGAAGGTCAGGTGCTCTGTGTGGTTGTGTATCATGCTAAGCCTGCAGCACCACAACACATCCTTACTACAGGAGTTCCAGCCTTAGTCAATTACCAAGACCATTTTCACCACTCCTGAGAGACTGGACTTATCTAACACTGACATCTCACGTGGGTGAAACGTCAGGGAGTGTCATGGATTGTGGCAGACCACATTCACGTGGTTAATCTGAACATCAGCATTGTGATGCTGCTTCCCCTACCAAGATGTGCTTCCCCTACCAACCCTGTTTGCTAATGCCTTGTTTTTTCTCTTTCTCGCAGTATCCTGTATGCCGACATTGTGGGCTTCACACGACTGGCCAGTGATTGCTCCCCCAAAGAGCTGGTCATTATGCTCAATGAGCTGTTTGGAAAGTTTGACCAGATTGCAAAGGTGAGTCAGTAACTTTGAAAAAAAATACATACGCTGATATTTTCAAGCGGATATTGACCTGAAATCTTCACTAAAGATGAAACTACTGTGTTAATAACCCTAAACCTAACCCAAAGGAAAACATTTAAACCAGACAATGAATCTCTATGAATGTCTTTTTGCCTCTTTAAATTTAATACAGGAAAATGAGTGCATGAGAATCAAGATTCTAGGCGACTGCTACTACTGTGTGTCAGGCCTTCCAGTATCATTGCCCAGGCATGCAAAGAACTGTGTCAAGATGGGTCTGGACATGTGTGAGGCCATTAAGTGAGTTTTAAGCTTGACACTTAACTTGACACTGTATAGCCAATACAGCTACACTTCAAAACAAAAGTACCTATGTTTCTCACTTCTTACTGCTACATCCTCTCTCAGCTAATGGGATGATTTAGGACATTGTGTTAGTTGTAGTGGATAAAGGAAGTTGTGTGGATGAATTCTAAGTGTTTTTGCTCTACTGGATGTGCAGTAACAATGATAGGACTGTGTCTTTGGAAGCGGCAAAGAGAGCTGATTAATTTCAGCTCCCTACTACCAAGTAGCTTACAGAGGTCAAAGCTCTAAAAATGAAAAGGCTGCTAAGAAGAGTGCTATTCTGTCTCGCTGTAAATTCACTTCCAGTAATTATCTAATAACTATAATCTAAAAGGTTCTGATGATTTTAGAGGTGGCCATGTAATTAAAGAAAGTCTGTAGACCCTGTCCAATAGGCCTTTTGTAAGGTATGTGGAGAGAGGATAGCTGACTGATGATCTCATCCCCCAGACAAGTACGGGAGGCCACAGGTGTCGACATCAACATGAGAGTGGGCGTGCATTCAGGCAACGTGCTGTGTGGCGTGATTGGCCTCCGCAAGTGGCAATTTGATGTGTGGTCACATGATGTCACCTTAGCCAATCATATGGAGTCTGGAGGAGTACCTGGGTATGTGGACAGACAATTGAGGATTCTGTTCAATTCATTTAACATAAGGAGTGCCAATTATGGAATTTCAAAGAAAATTACGTTGTTTTTTTTTCTTTTAGGCGTGTCCACATCACTGAGGCTACACTGAAGCACCTGAACAAGGCCTATGAGGTAGAGGAGGGCCACGGGCACATGAGAGACACCTACCTGAAGGAGCTCAACATCCAGACCTACCTAGTCATTGACCCACGGGTGTGGTGCCTTCTTTTCTCAGAAGATGCTTTGTTAATGCAAGAAAAAGTTGAAGTGAACATACTTTTTCACCTGTGTCTTATTAATGTGTCTGTGTTCATGTTTATTAAGTCCAAGGACCTAGCACTAAACAGCCGCAGTGTGCCTAAACATCGCGTGAACGATGGGCTGAAGATGAGGGCATCTGTACGTATGACTCGCTACCTGGAGTCTTGGGGGGCGGTTAAACCTTTTGCCCATCTGCAGAGCCGCGAGGGTTACACCACTGATGCCATGGTCAACGGAAAATCACGTTGCAAGGTACAAATTCTCACATATGCCACCTTGATATAGCAACTGCATAATCCAAAACGTTTTCACATCACTCTCCAATTAATCTAAATTGATTTAAACCAATTGTCCTTGGTTTAAATGGTGTTTTGAAGCTTTGGATATATGTATATCAGCATGGCTTGGACAATGACTGTAGAAATTCACATTTCATATGTTTTTTTATCTAATCTGCACACATTTCTACTACTAAGGTGGTTAATAGATTACATGTACAATGCACTTCTATTTTCTAGGACATCCCTTTAAGACCCGCTCCCTGCTCCAAGATCACTGAGAGGTAAGGATAAGTCTGCCTGCTTAGCCAGAGAAGGAGCTCATGTGTTCAGTGTGTTGGTTGCACTCCGCTGTGAATTTATACAATGATATAGGAACTCATGTTTGCCTAGTTCATGATTGTGGGGATATTTTTAGGAGGATAATTCAACCATTTTATAGACCACAGATGTTTCATAGACTGTGTATTTAAGACTGGCAAAGATATATCAGTAATTTCAGTATGCCAAAATAGAACTGCACACACATTTTCCCTTTTCTACGAAGTCATTTAATTTTGTTATATGGACAGGTTGGTCATTGTCATATGACCATCTAAAGCTGAGCTGCTTGAGGGGATAATAAGTGAATTTGCCTATACGTCCCTCAGTCCGAGCTGTCTCTCTGTGTCGTTTGCATTTGTCATGGTTCGTGTCTTCAAGCCACGCTGAATGTATTGTGAGTATGTCTTATTGTTGGTCCTTGACAGCTTTGATGAGTCTCTAGAGGAGCCGTTCTCTTTGCCTGCTCCTCCGCTCAGCACATATAAGTGAGTGAGGAATGACTGGCACACAAGGTCCTTCCTTCCTGTGTGGAGATTCTTGCTGTTTAAACACTAACCTCTGATCCACTTCTGCTGTACTGCACTTTTCCCTGTTCCATCCTGACTAGAGCTGCCTCTCCTGTATAACAAGACACTACAGATCTTCACAAGCCTTCATAAAGACAGTAACCAATTCCTCTCGACCAAATGTTTCAAGCGTGTCTTTTCTCCCAGCGGCACCCTTTAATGTGGTCTCTTAAACACAGGAGAGAGTGTGTGTTTGTGTGAGTGAGTGCATATATGTGTGAGTGTTTCCGGGTGTGCACTGGTGGAGTGGCTTCTTCCTGAGTGGGCATACCGGCATCAGGCAGGCACACTGCTGAGAGAATCCTGTTGCATCCCTAGAGTGTAGCTAACATCCTGCATCTGACACACACCATAAATCTCTCTTTAGAGACCCACAACCTTTATTTTTTTTCTACTAATGCTGAGAATGGCCTTGGCCAGTTTCCTCCCATCACAGAAAATGGGAGTGAGTAACCTGCATGGCCTTGGCTGGTTTATAAAAGTGAACACCCAGTCTGTTTGCTTGTCTACCTCCTCTTGATTGTACTCTGTACTTTCCTCTGCAGGAACAAGTCTCAGAAGACTAAGTTTGATGAGGAGTTGCACAATGAGATGACCACTACCATTGATGAGCTCAGTAACAAGTGCGTCCACTTTTCCAGTACATGTATAAATACTGTATATGTATATACAATTCTCACTCTCTTTATAACTGTGTGTGATTGTTTTTGTGACTTGCAGTCAGTGGGTTAAGTCAGAGGAGATGAGCAGTCTATCTTTGTGGTTCCCCAAGAAAGATTTGGAGAAACAGGTACATTTGCTGCAGTTGTGGGACAAGATATAGCCCTATTGTTAAAACATAACTCAGTGAAGATTAGACTATTTCAAATCAGCCTTTACATACCAGGACAGTTAAAAAAAAAAATACTACATTTGTTTTACAGTATCGAGCTATTGACCTACCCATGTTCAAGCACTACATTGGCTGTGCCAGCTTCATATTCCTCTGCATCTTTGTGGTTCAGATGTGTGTGACAACAGAGTAAGTTACATTTTGTTTAAAACTGTCTCTGCAACATTTTATAACTAAACTATAGTCAAGTGGTGATCAGAAAATGTGTTTAATTGTGACTTACTTTCCACGGATTACTTTATTTTTCCCTGTTGTTTTCAAATGTGCCTGCACGATTTGATTCTACCAAGAATTGCATTGAATTGGTGTTTCATTTTCATCCCATATAATGGATGTGTGCTTTAGAGAACTGTGGCATACTTCAGTAGGCTTCTTTGTGAACAGCTGCCATAATGCGGTATAAGCCAATGCTATCTCCTCTTAAATTCAGACTTTAATCTACTTTCATTTTTGTCCTTCCCAGTCCTAAAATGCTGGGAATGTATTTTGCAGTGCTTGCGTGTGTCCTTCTACTGACGCTAGGCATCTGTTTCGCAGGTCACCTACAGGTCAGTATGATTTCTAGGCTTAGGTCAAGACAAGCAGCTGGCTATTTCTGTACAGAACTTGGTCTAACAAAAATATACACATACCCACCCACATTCAAAATAGTGTGTCTGAAATAGTATGTGTGGGTGGTTAAACATGTGTTCTACAAGGTTCCATAAGCTATTCATTTTGGTTTATTGGCCTCTTCTTTCCTTAAAGGTTATACGTTGCTGCCATGCAGCCATCGACACCTGGTGTGTGCAATCTCACAGCCAACCAGTGTAGACAGTCATTAAGCTCTATACATTTAGTCAGCCAGATTCCCCCTTTCTGAAAATAGCCTGCTCATTCTATGTGGTGCTGTCAGTCACACATGATGTGAATAGATGGATGATCATATCAATGTCACACACTTCTCATGATTTCCTGCACCCCCCCTCCCCCTCATTCTTCGCACCCCTTTAGCGTGTGTTTCCGGGGAAGCTGTCCAACAACTGCCAGTGGCTGCCAGCCGTGTCCGAAGCGGTGGTCAAGCGACCATGTGTGCGACTCCCTCTGACCACCATCAGCACTGCGGTCATCATCATCCTTGCAGTGTTCAGTCTGGTATTTCCTCGTCAGAGCACTGAATAGAATGCCATCACATGGGTTCTACTATTTGTAACTGCATGCACATAACTACCATACTCCACATCAAAGCATACTGCATTCTTAGACCCTCACAATAGTTGACTGTCAATGTGCCTGTCCCCACAGTGTTTCATTGAGAAGCAGGTGCCGCCGTGTCCTAATGACAGTCCCGACTTGACTCGCGCAAATTCTTCTCGCCACCTGGATTTACATGACAGACTTTTTTACTTGTCAGTGAGTGATGGCTATACTTTCTGTTGCTGACATCTCATGACTATTGCCAAAGGTCTAATAAGGATATAACAAAAAAAGGCACTGAAAGTGCTTGGCTACAATGAACCTCCCCCTGTGTTTCTTTCTTCCTTAGTACTCTGTATACAGCTGTATCCTGGCTCTCATAGCATGTGGTGTGTTTTTGAGAGTGAGCTTTGAGCTTAAAGTGATCTTCCTCACTCTCGCCTCCACTGCCTACTACATCATCATCCTCAGTACCAAAAGGGATCTCTTCACAGCATATGGAAAGATCCTCTATGCTCAAGTCAATAACACCTGGAACTGCAGCAGGTGAAATAACAGTGCACTAGTAGTCAAGCCTTCGTGTTTTACCAACACTTCCAGAATATTAATGTTCTAACTGGTTTTATAGCTACTCTCTTGCCTCACCCTTCTCACTAAACACATTAAGAAAGGTAAAGTCTCTAATCAGGATTTTTTTTCTGCTTGGAAAAAGAAGTTAGGGAAGGGAGTAATATAAAAGTGGCCTAATAACAATTTCTTTGTACTCTATGCGTTTCAGTGCTGGGAACCCATACACTCTGGAGGTACTGGGCCTGGTTAAAGAACCCCAAGTGATGAGCTGCATATACATCACTCTGTTCCTGGTCACTATGCTCATCATCTCCCAGCAGGTGAGGGCCCCTTCTCTATGCACCTTATTCATTTTCTGTCATGTCCTCTCCCTCCCGTCTCTTGTTATTTTTTTTATTATCATTAACCTTCCCTTTGTTCACCCCTTTTCATCTTCTCCTTTTTCTTCCCTTTTTTAATCTGTGCCTTCACTAAACTCTGCATTACACTGTCCTAGAATGAATCCTGTTTTCGCCAAGACTTTCTCCTCAAGAACAAGAATCGCACTGAACAAGATGAGATTGAGACTAGGGAAAACCTCAACCGTCTGCTGCTGGAGAACGTGTTGCCAGCCCATGTGGCGGCCCTGTTTGTCGGGGAGAATAAAAAGAATGAGGTGGGACTCCTCACAAACACTTTACTTACTGAGAAGTACAAGGTAGGGGTCCAGGATGGATGTCTCAGCTAACACATCCTCCCCTCCACTTCTTTCTTCTCCTCTTACTGGGGTCCCATCTCCACTGGCCTCAGCAGAGATCAAGTCTAGTGACTTGACAGCTGTTTCCATTATTTTGGATCAACATTTTAATTAGCCTGAGCCGAGGTTTGTGAGTTTGGACAGTGGTTAAGGGACAAAACACCCCAGTGCCAACACTTTCCCATGTACCGTATACAGTTCATTGTGTATCACAATCAATTCCTGTCATATAAATCAACCCATTCATTAGTTACTTGTGATATAATCATTATATGCAAATTTGTGAGCTGCTTCTGAACCTTCTCATAGACAGTCAAAGCAAACAGGATAAAGTAATAATCATATAATACTAATCACAAAAACTAGTTGTATTTTAAATACAACATGTTTATTTTTAATTGTGTGCAGGTATCTATTGGCACACTGTTTTGGAAATCAAAAGAGCCAGTGACTACAGTTTAAGTACTGTAATGTGCCCAACATGATGGAGCAACAGTGGCAGTAGTAATGGAATTATATTTATGTGTATGGCTACCTGTAAAATTAGGTACTCTTATGTTCAATATCTATTAAATAGTCTCTCAACCTCGTGGTTTTGCATTTATTTGGCACAATAGGAGCACTGTCTTATTACATATACTACAACATGCCATGCAAATATTAGAAAATAAAATGCAATATAAGGTTGCATATTTCCTGGTATAGAGGGAATCTGTCTACGGCTCTTTTGTTGGTGTGTTACTCGGTCATCTTCTTGAAGTAAAAAAACTTTTGAAATAGCTGGTTCTACACTTTGTTGCCTCTCATATTTATTTAAAAGAAACAACATTCTGTATCTATGTGGAGAGTGTACTAAAGCTTGAAGTACTTAAAGTATTTGCACTCGCTTATATAACATGCATAATCCTGTTTGGCACTGCGGCTGATTGTGCCTCATGCTTTGTCTCTTTTCAACAGGATCTGTACTACAAGTCCTATGACTGTGTATGTGTAATGTTCGCGTCAGTACCGGATTTTAAAGAGTTTTACACGGAGTGTGACATCAACAAGGAGGGGCTTGAGTGCCTGAGGCTGCTCAACGAGATTATTGCTGACTTTGATGAGGTGAGACCCTCAAGACAGTGCTAGTGACGACTCTCATACTGTACACAACATCCTCAAATCTCACATGTTCTACCCTATTCCATAGCTACTATCAAAGCCCAAGTTCAGTGGAGTGGAGAAAATTAAGACAATCGGAAGCACCTACATGGCTGCTGCAGGTCTGAGTGGAACCCCAGGACAGGAGAATAACCAGGTAGAGGAAGCTGGAAGTTTACATTGCCAGAAATATTTGTATGTCTCAACACTGAATCTGCTTTTTCATTATATCTAAATATTATAACTATGCTTGCCCTCACTTGGTATAGACAAATTATGACAGACGTGGAAGTATCTCGTATTGCCTCTGGCTATGCCCCTTTGTTCTTTCAGGATCGAGAGAGGCAGCAAGCACAGATCGGGAACATGGTGGAGTTTGCCGTTGCTCTCATTGGCAAGCTTGATGGCATCAACAGGCACTCCTTTAACAGTTTTCGGCTCCGTGTTGGTGAGTGGGTTTTGGCAATAAACAGCATCAGCTTGAATGTAATACATTAACTGTGTGGGCTGTATCTCATCAACGATACTCCTTTCTCGTAAATCTTTACCTAATCACGGCCATTAACATACATTTATAAGGAAAGGTTCAATTGTATGCATGTAAGCAATGTATTACTTTGTCTGTTCTCTTGCCATTGCTGCCCAAAAACATTGTCTCAAAAGATTTTCTAAACATTAAGACTACTTGAGAGATAAAAGCACATCTTTAGACATAAACAGTAAAAGTTGGCAGGAATTGCAATGAAAACTGGTTCGGAATAAATTGTATTCTAATCTAGCTTGGTTGACCACTGACCATTTCGCTTCACTTCACATGATCAGGCTGGTCTAACCAGTCAAGCTATTATTCACTTCTGTAAAAATTGCACATTTTTCAACAAATCTACTTAGATTTAAAAACACAATTCATATCGGGTATCCATGCATAACCTCTGTCACTATCTCTCCATAGGCATCAACCATGGTCCTGTCATAGCTGGAGTGATTGGAGCCAGAAAACCTCAGTACGACATCTGGGGCAACACAGTCAATGTAGCCAGCCGAATGGAGAGCACTGGGGAGCTGGGCAAGATTCAGGTATGGGACAATGACATAATGGGTGTGTGAAGCATTTTGTTTGAGTCTGTGATGTTCACGCCTGTTATTTGTGGCTCCAGGTGACAGAGGAAACGTCGGATGTTCTCCAGAAGCTTGGCTATTCCTGTGAATGTAGAGGCCTCATCAATGTCAAGGGGAAGGGAGAGCTAAAGACCTTCTTTGTGTCTACTGACATGAGCAAGCAGCAGGGAATGGGCCTTAGCTGAGGGCAGTTGCTTTCAAGGAACTTTGACCACAGAGGCTGCTAAGCTGCTGTAAGAGACTATACATCTTTCATACATTTGATAATAGACCCATGCATACGTCATTTTTCACAGGACTATAAGGCATCAATGTTTTAGTGATGCTTTTTATTAAACAATGAAGGGACTGAACATGAACCTGCAACCACAGAGACCGCTCAATATTTTCAAGCACTGTGGTAGAATCTTTTGGAATCAATCAAGTGTGTGGTGATTGTGGACTGCATGCTGTGTAGGGACAAAAGTTTACTCTGTTCACCTTTTTCTAGCAAAAACAAGTTTGTGTTCAACTGTCACTTTTTGTTTACCACCGTTTTGGAAGTTGTTTGTAAATGGATACAATATGTATGTTTTCTATGCTAAATGCTGTTTGCGTCTTGAAAAAGATACAGTTCGCTCTGTTACCATGTAATAGGCATATATGGTATGAGACTTACAAGGTGTTTCATTATCAGAAACAAACCTTCCAATGTCTCTGTATTACACAACCAATTTGGAAAAAGATGGAATTTAACCTAACTTTAGTATTTCTATATATATGATGTTGTTCCCAAGTTCCATAGCTGCAATTAAGCTGTAGTTCAAGTGCTGTGCATTATGTCATCTGTGTGGATGTGATATTTTCTCTCGCATAGATAAGCCAATGTCAACCTGCAATGTCTTATGCTGCTTGTTGGCACATACTAGGATGGAATTACTGGTGATAAATCAATCACCAACTATCCAAATATGCCTGTAAACCCTTGCATTGCCTGTCCATCCTGGATTTACTCTAGCTGCAGCTCTGAACGTCAGGAGACCCTGTGTCCACTGTACCTCGAAAAATTGTTTTGTCTTGTGGCCTTATAAAATGTTTTTGACTGCTACTTTGTCCATAATAATGGGTTGAAAATCTGCCACGTTAATGTGAAGTGTATCATGTCTTATTGAGGAACAATGTATTTTGAACAGAGAAAGGATGTAATAAATGTTTTCTTGAGTTTGGTGACTAGTACTGGATATGACTAATTCTCAGTCAAGGATTAGATAGACAATAAAAAAAAGCTTTATTGAGTGAAATGTATCCAAATGTCCGAAGAAAACACTTTACAAAAATGTAACGGACATTAATAGCAGAATGCTGTTAAAATCCGTTATACTGTGATCCCATTCTGACCCCCCAAGGTCTCCATTGGTTCTGGCATCTCTTGTACTATAAAAAAGGCAAGCCAAAACAGATTACACATCTATTAGTTGCTGCAAAACACGACTGTGTAATGACGTTATAGAGAATATAACACCGTATCCTGTGTATTTGGAAATGATGTGGTAATGCAGTGAATTACCTGTGGTGAGGTCTAAAAGGGGCTCCGCCGGCTCTGGTGGTAGAGAAACCCCCATGGCCTTCCGGACACCATACACACTGCTCACATCGCCTGGGGCCACCTGGCAAGTCAGCTGGGCCAGGTTCCCTGTCACTTTTTCAGCTAGGAAAGAAAGGGAATTATAGAGCTTAGACCACGGATACGTGGAGAGGGTACAAAGGGGGGCTCTGATGGAGGGACAAAGGCTCTTTGCAGGAGAAAACCTTACCCAGCTGCAGCTCTTTGGTAGTGGGGGCCAACAGACAGATAATGTTAGGGGGCTGCTTGGCGCTCAGCCGCTCATTTTGTGCTTCCTGCAAGTCATGGATGAGCTTTGTAGTCTCATCCAACTTCTGCTGAATGTGCAGGGCATCTGAGAAACACAAACAGAATTTCAAGCCAACACACTTACGGTAGGATGCATTGCTGCAACAAGTCAATGAAAACATAGATATTGAGTAATGCTGTGAAATCGTGGGTCACATGATTTCGAAAAAGTAACCTAATTTACTACTAGCTTGTTTCTTTACTTTAAGGACATCGCTCAGCGTACATATATTTTGAAGATGCAGATCTTAACACAATCTTTACATCCAACACACTGATAAGATCTAAATTTGAATTCTTTAAATTTAGGTGTGATAAAAGGTAAAATCTTTGCAAGAATACTTCCATGCATTGTTGAGGCTTTATCTAAAATCATGCCAAAGATAGAGGATGACTATTTGCCACAATACTGCAGAATGTCAGTGTGCGATTTATCAATGTGCAATTAAGTAATTATGATTTACAGACTGTTCAGTAAGGGAAGCTTTTTACCCTCTGAGAGTTCCTCAGTCTGCTGGTCCAGGCCCAGAGTGATGACAGAGCTCAGGCAGTTGATCACACCCACCACAGAAGACTCCGGTTCCACTACCTGAGGGGATAAAGCAGCAAGGAGTTAGTTTAAATTTTCTGTCTCCACCAAGAAATCTAACCCGCAGGACTGTCATTTAAAATACTCAAAAAGGTGACAGGGAGGATCATAGACAGTTTTAAATGCTTTTTAAAACCTGCCAGTCTCAGTTTCCAATAAAATGTAATGTAATAACACGCAGAAACACCCGAGCAGTGAACAAGGTTAAATCGGAGTTAAGCCAAACACACCAAAAGCAGAGACAGAGGCTGCTGTGTCCTGGTCAGGGCCTACTGGCCTACACTTACATTTCCTCCAGCTAGCACTCATGTGAGGAGCCATTCAGTTGCTCAGTGGAGAGGCAAATAAAGAAAACAAGACATTTCCAAAGCCTTCATTCTAAGCCAGGAGAGTGCCTGAGAAAGGCTGGTCCCTGGGGTCAAAGTGATGGGAGGTGTTTTCTGAAGGGCAATCTGCCTTCCGCGTGGGCATCGTTCAAAGCTAATGACAAGGTTCTGTTGTTGACACAGCTGGGTAGAAGCAGACTACCTAATAGGGGGATGCAGCTCTGGTGTAGTGTTTCTGTCTAGCCGGGTGTTACCTCCATATCTTCACTGGTCTCTGGTGTTTTTGATGGCTCCTGCTCAGAGGTCTGAAAGGCAAGCACCCATTCATTTCAGATGGACAAGCAATACATCATTTTACATTCCCAAAACATACGATTCATTCTAAGTTTGAAATTGAAGCAGGTTTACTAGCTCTGTATTCTTCAGAGTTTTGGAATGCGCTCCATTAGTCAGTACATCCAGGAGGTTGTCTGCCAGTTTGAACATGTGCTCGTCCGATTTGGCCAGGAACTCAGCGATACTGCCAATAATTGCACATGGACGCACAAAAGACACACACACACACACACACACACACGTTACGACCTTCATTATCTTCCTGCATAGACAGCAGCAGCAGCGTCATATTTGGTTCAGCATGTGCTTTAAGGCTACAGAGTAAGCGTGCTGTGATCCCCTGCCAGCACGATAAGACGCCCACAATACTTGTATATACAAAACCAGGAAGGAGGGTCATTCGGGATCTAATCGGTCAGGAATGCTAAAAAGTATGTTTGTCTGAAACAATCTTGCTCTGTACGGTGTTTATTTCTTAAATGTCACAGACATAAAAGTGTATTGCATGGATTATGAGCCACACATACCTTTCTGCGCCTTGACTGGACTCTTCTCCAAAAAATGAGTAGATCAGATCAGAATCTTCCTTGCTGACATTGGAAAAGCTGGAGTCGTAGGTGGGTGCGTAGGAAGTGTATGGCCCATAGTTCATGTAGGATACTGTGTCGATTGGGTTACAGAAAGATAACTCCTAAACACTGAGCCACCCACACAAATCACTCTGATAGCCAGCAAGAGGTTGAGACAAAGCCTTTTTCTAAAGACCTGAAGCGTAATACAATTGTTATGGGTACAGAAAACACAAATTATAAGAGGCGCCTCTCATGTAGGGTCCTATCAGGGAGGGCATTCAGCAGTTGTAACATACATTGGCTTTATTCTTAATTTAGATGTTCATCATCAAGCAGAATAACAAAAAATTTAAGTAATAGAAATCAGATAAATTATGTTTTATGCACTATAGAATGAACTCGAAACACCCTGCCTCTGATATCATTAGACTTATTAGGTGGTTTTAGTGGTGCACTGTCCGTTTAAAATATCCAAACTTTCTGTTACTGGGGGCCTACATGCAACAGAGAAACAGGAAAATAGAGCAAAACCAGAAGGCAATGAAACGGCTTTGAAAGAGGACCATTGTAAGAGTATCCTCCCTGGTAAATACATTTCAATGCTTAGTCACGAACATATCACAAATTATCTGACAAATTACAAATCTTGCCTAACTTTTTACGCTTCCGCATTTCTGGGACTTTTGTTTTTATGCCTACAAACAGTGTGTTTATTGCAAGAAGATCCTCGGACCCTACTGCTAGTGGGTTTTTTTGCGTACCTGGGGTGATCCTGTTCCTCTTGTCCTCCCTGAAGCCCTGCAGGGTGTTGATGCCACTCTGTAGCCTGTTTGACATCATACCCAGCTTCACAGGACAGTAGCCTACATCTGTAAGTAGACAAGCAGTGAAATGACACTCCTGGGAAACAACGGACAAGCAAAGGATGGCGAGAAGACCTTTCAGTCGATGAACTGACGTTGACACGGTGAGGAACTGACCTCCAGCGGACAGGTCAGCTGGGTTCAGGATGCCCAGTGTAGTAGAGCCATCAGACTTCAGTCTGTCAAATGTCAACTGCAAAACAGCATAAATAATGACAAAACAGAATGAAGAGAGGGCAAAACTCATTTAAACGGACGCACCACAGTGTAATATTTGAGTTGCTATAGCATGCCATGCTTTGCTACCAGCATATAATGAAAATATATGTATTTATATGGTGAATGCTAGACGAAAAAATACGTCTTCATCTTAACGAAATGTATTGATAATATGTTAATGTAAAAGTTGCCTATAGTTGCTTTAAATCTATAACGGGCCAAACAACCCCCCAACCCTCCTAATAATACAATATATTCGAAAACATAGTATTCTTACAATTAATTGAAAAATCTAATATATTCCTTTCTCTTTAAAGACCATTGTAGTAAACTCGTTCATGCTTAAGTCAGTGATGAGCTCAGGGTTGTGACAGCGTCAGAAAAAACAAACGCCTTAGAGGTTCTGAACAGGTGGGAGGGAGTTTGAGCCAGTACAGTGCAGTACAGCACAGCCTACCTCACATTGTAGCCCTCTATTGGAGAGTTTTCCCCCTGACTCAGATATGATCCTACGGATCTCCTCCAACTCCTTCTCGGCCTTCAAAGCCTCGTCTTTGGAGTCTTTGTCAAGCCTGGAAGTAACCCAAAACAAAGACATTATAAAAAACATTTATATTATTATTATTTAATGTTTTTGCCATATAAAACATTTAAAAAATGCAGAGGAGCTCGCAGAGAATTTTACACTTGAGCTGTGCTAAAGCAGCAACTTAAAACGTGAATAGTGCTGACCGAATTCAGGACTAAACATGTTCAAAGACATTCCTTTCATTCTCTACCTCCAGTATCTCTGAGGAAAGAACTGCACACGCAAGAAGAAAAGTCAGAGTCCAAAGCACTTGTAAACTATTCATGATATACACAGATGTACTAAACAAAACGTCTAAAAGAAAACCTGAAAAAAAAAATATTTTTTACAGGAAAGTTTTCTTAATCCCCCCTAAAACGTCACATGCTGTTATTAGGCCAGTTCCCTCAGTTTGGACTTGCTAGCGATTGTGCAACCGGATCAGTTTGAACAACCCATATTACCAAGCATTACTACTTGTATCATATACCACCATTCGAGATCCAAGAAGAGCTTCTGGAAAGAGCTGAAAGTAAAGAGCACCACCATTAAAGCGTGGCTGGCTGGTCAGGCTACAGGACAGAGAAGCTGCATCTGCACAATACACTTTCATTCCTTTCTTTGTCACTTTCCATAACATGTTTATCCAAAAATCTATTATGAAAGTCAATAAAAGTTGTAAGGGAGGATGTTTTTGACAATTGTGAGGCCACCAAAAACAGAAAAAATGCAAAAACTAAAATCATAGCTAATCAGGACCTAGGGGTGCTAGGTGACTGGGAGCTCTCGCTGGCATCTGTAGTTAGGAGCCCATCTCTGGACTGGTCTAGTCCTGAGCTTCCTTCATCCTCAGTCTTAGCTGGCTTGTTGTCTAAGTCCACCATGAACTCAATGCTCTGCTTCAGACTTTCCAACCTTTCCTATGGCGGAAAGAGACAAAACAAAGAGAAGTTCACTACATGTATTTCCTGATACAGTCAAATGTCTGTAAAAATAAGACCCTATGCAATTAAATACTATACAAATCAAGACCTTATTTGAAACTGAAAGCTATTTAGTTCCCTCTACTGTTCATTTACGTCAACTGCAAGTTCAAGATACACACTGATACTTGGAAGACCCTCACTGATCAAAACAAAATGACTATGGCTTCAACAAATGGTCACCAAGTGCAACAGTTGTTTGAACATGAGACAATATACTAACACAAATGATCCGGGATCCTGTCCCAATTCCACCCGTTTGTGGTTGTTGTTTTTTTTCTGGCTGAATGTTATGTTTTTACGTCTTTGATTATTCTCAAAAGCATGTACTATTTTAAACTACAAAAACCATATAGAATGTCATTTTTTTTAAATGATGCTCACATCAGAAACACACTCATATCTCAGACCGGCTTGTATGAGAATTTGCTCAGCCTAAGCTCTGATTGGGTCTAGAACAGAGATATAGTGCAAGTCTTTACCGGGCTGAGGATCTTCATGCCAGAATGAAGGAGCTTCCTAGCAGCCTTATGGTAGATGGTCTCAGGTTTGTTGTAAATCATTGCATTTTCACACATGATCCTAAAATCCACCTAGAGGTAGTCAGAGACAGTAAGTCATACACGTTAAACGTAACTAACTAGCTTTCATCACAGCACAGGGAACTCAAAATATTGTTTAAAAGGTTAAGTTTAAGAGATGTACCTTGAGGTCCTCTAGTGACTGGTAGCGCTCCTTCTTTACTTTGTCCTTTATAGTGCTGAAATCCATTGACCGTTTGATAATTGAAGAGTAACCAGGAGCAATGAGATCCGTAACCGGGAAGGAAAAAAATGCACTGGGATCTTTCCTACAGGGAAAAGTAACAATCAGTGCTATGCATTCTTATTAGACAGCAGTGTCCGCAATAGTTGGTAAATACAACTCTGGTATGCAACTTGTAGAGCAGCATAGTAATGTATTTAAGTAATGTAAACACTTATCCAAGGGCCTTTTGTGCCTCTCTGCAAAAAAAACAGTCCAAGTTGGACAATACTAGCAGGGTAAACTAGATATCTCTCTGTATTGTATACTCAACATTCCAATCCTCACCTTTGTAACTGTCGGATGAGCTGGTTCAAAGCTACCTGCAAAGGAGACTGTTCTTTTTCTGAGAAGAGCAAATACAAGTTTTAGATTAAAATACCCCAATAAAAAATGATGGTATACACACAACCTAGCTGCCAAATAGATTACCTTCCATTTTATCCAGTTCTGATCGGATAGGGGTCTGATTCTGCTCTCTGTCACCCCAGTCTGATCTCTGTCCTTTTTTCTTCTTCGTCATCTGAATTAACAGCATCAAATACATTATAAACATGTACGTGCACCATTGCCCTTTTACCCAATACCCCAAATAGGTTTAGTTCAAAATAATATATATTTTTTTACATTTCACCTTAGCTACCTTTTTCTTTCCTTTGTCATCAACTGGCGATCCGAAGCTGCTTCTCTCCTTATCTTCTCGCTTCTTCTTTTTCTTCTTCTTGTCCTTGGGTTTGTTGTAATCAGTGTTTTCATACACATTTTCAAAGCTCGCGCTTCCTGTAGTCACTTCATTTCCAGCAACCTTTAGAACCAACTTCAATGGTCTTTCTCCGTATTCTGTGGATAACAGTGCGAAACTGTTTTGAATAACTAACTTATCCAATCGACAAACACTGGAAGTGATAACCTGGTTCGAATTTCGAATCAAAGAACACTCAAGGAAGACATACAATTTGTTAAATCTTAATCGCTCAGGTTAGTGTGAACTAAATAGGTAACTATTTATTGTAAGAGAAAACCGTGATAATACCGCTTTTGCTTAATGTATGGTTAGTTTAACCAGCTGCTACAATTATTATCTACCCAGGCAAGGAAACGAACGTGGGCTCGCGCTAGCCTGACATCCAACAATATCTGATTCGTACGGTACAGTACAGAGAGCTAGGTAACGTTAGCGAGGCGAGCCACCTTTTTATTTATTATTTTTACACATTTTTATACAAAATTCAGTAACGTAAGTGTACAAAAATAAGAACTGTCAATCAGAACTGTCTTACCTTCATATGCATGCTTTTCAGACTTGTGCTTTTTATGCTTTTTGCCCATTGTTTACTGTTTTGATACACCAACGGGTTTTCTTTGTGTGCTCGCTCTGCTTCGTTGAACGGATGTTTGTTTCAACGCTGATTCGTTGTAGCGCTTTCAACTGGACAGGCGGTGTATTTCAGTGACAGAACTGTGTACTTAGATATAGCCAGTAAGAGGCGTACTTGCATTAGGATCCGATATCGATTTAGTCCCTGCCTGAAATCATGTCACTATCAATCACCAAAATGGGACAGTTTGATTTGAGTCAGCGAACTTAGAACGTTATTTGTCGTGAACGCGTCACCGGCCAGTTTTTGCGCACGCGGGCTCAGACCGGATGGGCAGGCAACCCGAAACAACAATATTCATTTGAGATCGCGATCAACTCATACATTAATCAAACAATGTATTGTTTACAAAACAGATACACTTCAAGGGAAATGTCAAGCCTGTCATTTGTCATGCATTGCAGCTCAAAGAGTTGTGATTCCCCTCTCCGGAAGTGGCTTTTAATCTTAACAAACTTTTAGGTAATTGAGCTCAAAATCCACATTAAATCTGCACAGCTGTTTTTTTTGCCTGCTTATAGGCCTATGCCTCTCATTTCCCTTTGATATTACTCATCACCTGAGAAGCATCAAAGTGAGGTGGTGAACTAATCTTTACTGGGCTTACCTTCAGTATCCCTGAGGGCCATCCTCAGGCCATCCACTCAGAGCTTCATTTTACATTTCCAGATTTCAGCTTCAGACAGATTACATCTGTCTATCAGACAGTCAGCTTGTGTGTGCAACTGGGCATACATGCACTTTCTGCACGATAGATCAGTCTACTTGGAAACTCCTAAATGAGTAAGGAACAGGCCAGTGGAAACCTACACTGCACTTAGACCTTGTGACCATTCGGTTAAACAAGGCACTTTATGCCCTTAATCCCAGAGCAGCTGACTGGTTCCTGCCAGTGGAAAAGATGTTTCGTTACGGTCCAGCCTATTCGGACACTGCACAGTCTTGTTCTTCTATTCCGATTGGAGTTGTTATGCTCTTTTTAAATTGACACATGTTCTACAAGCCCTTGAATGACAGATGCTTATTTAATGACGAAAAGATAGTGTGCATTTTGTGAATCGCATTCCAGGTTTTATGAAGAAGCCAGGGATGGGGCCAGACAATTCATGTTTTTTTTCCTAACAAATAGACGCTTGGATACCAACCATACCCTCCAACAGATGGAAATGTGAATCTATTAGGCTCTAATATGTTAACTGTTTTTGTGACAACTAGTCGAATGCCTATTTAATAAGTAGGGATGGGTTATCTACTTGTATATAAGTTTGAGTCTTCTTCATATGATGGCCAAAGTTTTTGAGAATATTTAATTTATGGCAGTTTTACAGTATAGGCCTACTATTTTATAGCTTACTGTGAAGGGACACAAAGTAAAATTATATGGTCTAGTTATTTGGCCTAAGAAGGGGAAATACGAATGTGTGCCAGCTTCTTCCTGCACCCCTATTCCTAGCCCCAGAGAGGCCATGGGATCCATCTGTTTCATTTCAGCTGTGAAGCTGCACACGCTTTGGAAGTCCATGGACTTCTCAGGATTAAAAGGAGATCAGTTACACCAAACAGGGCTAACAAATGGCAGATGTTGTGAAATTCATTATCCTCTGTCACAACAGAGGGGCTGAAGAGACCCAGAGATTATTTTCCACATGAAAGCAGCATCCCAACGGAACTATGGGAAACCGCTTTCCTCTTTGTGGCCTGTAAGGAATAACATTTTTGGTCTCCACACAAAAAAAAACACAAACAGGCACACAAAGGATGCTTTGAAATGTGTGACCAACATATGATATAATGTACAAGAAACAAATGCCACAGTAAGCTAAAAAACTACCACTGGCCATGTAATTGCAGCATTATCCAGCATCAAACATTACATTTCTACTTTTAAGTTATAAAAATTTGTTTTGCTTCTTCCGGTTAGGGTGACCTTGATCATCCATTTTCATGCAAATGTCAATTAGCATTTGTTAGTCCTATTGCTTTCTTTTAAAATGTCACAGTTGAGGTTACATAAAATTGCTTACAGAGAGAGCTTAGAAACAAATCTGTCATGGTTTCTCCACATTTTCTTCTAAAAATGACTCTAGTTGGAAGAGTCTACTTGTTAGGAAAAGACAATGAATGTCAGTGTATTTGTGTGTGAACGTGTGTGTGTGTTATAAGAAAGATAGTAAGGGGGAGGAAGAAAAAGCGACCACTGATTTCTGTCGCTCAAGGCCTTTTTTCTTCCCAAGCCTCTGAAGACAGTGGTCCTGGGGTGGGGAGTATACACAGGGGACTCGTCTTCAAAGCAGCTGAACTTGGTGACGGTCCTCTGTCAGATCCTAAGCTGTTTGAAAAGTTCATACAAACTGTGAGCCAGCCATTGGGAAATAGTCTTTGCAAACTCAATAAGAGTTTATGATCAAGACACAGGGAGTGGCACACTGCATCAGACAAACACGCTGTCTATTACCTCGTGGTCCTCTGTGGCACAAAATGAAGCCTGATAAGCAATGTGAGATAAAAAAGCTTTGCAGAAGGTTTTCACTTCTATATCAGTTTGGATATACAGTAGCAGTTCCTTTCCTTTTGCTGTGGCTAGCCAACAATATTACATCTGCTTTCTGAAGAAATGCTAGAGCTCCCTCAGTAGTATGATCTTATTCCTTTTGTCCAATGAAAATTTAGCAAAAATCTTGTCAAATTGTTTAAATTGTGAATGTACTGTGAGATATTGCAAAACGGCATGACAGTATACAAAGTAGCACATGGCTTTCTCCAGTATTCCCTGGACTGATACCATACAGGCCCATGTGGCCCTTTACTGTCTTCCTGCAATTATATCCATTCTGCTGGTGGAAAATGAAAAGTACCAGATGAATGTGATTTCAGGAACCATAGAGTGGGAGCAAAAAGTAGACTGCCATGAGGGGATGATGGTAATTGTCTCCTTTTTAGACAGACACCCACAGGTAAGAGTAATTATGGGGAACTATTATATCCCCCTCTGTGTGCTTGTGTGCCACAGTGGCCAGTCTCTAAGCCGGCTCCCAGTGTAGATTGACGAGGTGTGGCTTCTGTGCGACATCCAAATGTGACACATGAAAGACAAAAGCATTGATCAACAGAGGGCGTCTCAGCCCCATTCCGCTGTTTTTTCGTCAATCTGGCAGATGGCATGGGTCTGTCTGAGGCCCAGCAATGACAAGTGCAGCAGCTTCAAAGCCTTTTTATAATCTGCAGAAACATCACAGGCTGTAAGAAAGTGACTGTCTTCCAGACACCAGCCCTGCTAAAAGGGCGAGCAAGGTGCTAATGAAAGGCAGATTAAGGGATCGGAGGTACTCGCAGCATCTCGCAAAAACAGTACATCAGATAGAGTATATTTTCTTCTCTTTTAGGAATCTATAGATACATGGTCAAGCCAGCTCTGTTACTCTGTTACTAAAAACAGGATCTCAAAGACAAAGAGTTATCTTCAAAGCTCTCCTCTCTGGTAATAGTGACTCAATTCAGTCTAAATGTTTATGTGCAACTTATGGTGCAAGGTTTGTACTATAAGACGGATGGATGACTGTTGTGTTTTTGCTGAAAATGCCATGAGTTACTTTTTGTGTGTATAGGCTTTGATGTGTCAGTCATGCCTGGTGCTTGCTGTCATTCTCAGTAATAATCAGAGGGTCTCGGGTCTTTGTCACTGCCATGCTGTATTCATCTACCACCTGCCCTTTTTATTTGAGCTGATTAATTCATACTTTTAAGTGACTTCTCGGTTCACTGCAGATGCACATCTTTTTCTAGGACACATTGATAGATGATATCAACAGTACTAAGGGAATAATTTATTGGTGTTTCTTCTTCAAATGTGCAATTGTTTTGATGAAACAGTAAAACAACATTCAGTTGCAGGCATAACAATAAGGTACCAATTGATGCGGTGCGACATTACCTACACCAATCATCTTATAAAGTTATTGATAATGAATCAATATGATAGCATGTGTGCTGGTTACAGCTGAATAAATTCCTAATTAGAGCCTATTCCTAACAATCATTTGGATCTTTTATGTTCCACACGTCTGATTTGGAGTGACACTATAGTGTGAACAGCTTGGTCTTTAGAGACAGTACCAGAATTGGAGAAATAGTGTACAGTATGAATGTGCTCGGTGAAGCTAGCAGGGATCTGTCATAGTCTGTAGCCCCCCACTTCACTCCTGAGCCAGGGGACTTGTTAGCTGATGTCTGGGTAGACATTTTCCAATCCCATGAAACAGTTCAGATTTCCATGTAGTCCCTGAGTGCTGGACTGTGCAAGCCTGTCAAAGCCCTTAATGGTCCCTGTTTTCAAGGATTATACACCTATCCCTTTATCCTTTCAGCCCATACTAGAATTTACACCTTCATTTACTGTAGTCTGAATGGGAGCAATGTTTTAAGAAATTGAATAGTCTGGAACTTAGGTTTACTGGACAATAGACATATTTATGCATCCTAAATCAAGAAATACGGTATACGTAGGGCTATATATTTACACAGATCCAGATCTGTCCAAATTCACTAGAATCTTGTTTCCTTCCTCTCCAGAGCAAAAGTGCTTTGAATATAGAGAGTGCAAAATGTCTGGGTGTCAGCTGGTGTTTCACTTTTAGCTCCACAGATCCAAGCCCCACACCCTGTAGAAGATTCAAGAGTCATTCAAGAGTTGTGTAATTAGCTTGAGTTTAATTAAAGACCAATTTAAATGGGCAGACAGAAAGGCAAATTAAAGACACTTGTAAAAAAAATGAAACGCTTAACAAGTTTAATATTGGTTCTCAAGGACAAGCTTTTACAGTTATCTTTACAGGCTTTTGTGGGCTCTGTGATGAAAGTGATGCAAAACAAAATTGTCTACAGTACGCTGCAACCACTGCATGTTTTGACAAACTGAATTGCTTAATAGTCATAGCTGAAAGAGAAACGTGAGAAATATACAAATGTTAGCACACCTTTTTTTCACTTGATGCAGGAATGTGAATATAGGGTTACACTACAATTGAATGTATTGAGTGTTTATTTGTTGGACCTTATATCATAAATTACCTGTAATTTTCTTTAGCCTTGAGAGAACCCTTGTCCTGCTCAATTTCTGTCAAAACGTTTAGAAGATTTCTGAGAATCTGATCTGTTCTCCTGCAAGTAATTTCTTTATGAAATGTGACTGAAGAGTACCTGGTTAATGGTGGAACTTGCTTATATTCTATAGTAATAATATTCTATATTATATTTATATTCTATTCAACTTATAGTTGTTAAAGAAAACGTCACATATTCGACAAAAATAAATTTAATAAATCCCAGCACGCTCCCTTGTAGCACACACTCTAAGACCCCCAAAATACTGTTTTACCACCCAATCTCTAAGCTGTAATTACCTTAAGTTGTTGTCAAGGGCAGCAACAAAGACCAATCTGGTATCAAGTAATTCATCATGGGATTAATGTTGGGGCCTGACTTTTAACAAATTGTGCCAATTGGATGAGCCAGAAATACTATGTATTATTGCCTTATTAATGGGCTCTACATCTCTGTGTGCAGCTGTGAAATCAAATTTATTCTAATATAATCAATAAAAAAAAGAATGGCTTTGTTCTAAATTTGTTGCAAAATTGAAGCCCAGGAACTAAATCTTTAATTTTTAAAAATAATTTTAGGGCACATGAGTGACGCTTGACTCAATTAGAAATGTGGTCAATGGGGAACAACAAGCAGTTATTCCTAGATTATGCACATATTCACCATGAGAGACGCCATTTCTGCCTGACAATCCTGATCTGCGTGCCTTCCCATTAATTCAGCTTTGAGCTTTCCATGAGTGTCTGCATATTGGGGTGTGGGGCATGTCTCGAGCATGAGGGACAGAACATACAAGGAAACAGAGTCTGTGGGGGACAACGTTTTCTGTAGGTTGTAACTAATGGCACAACTGCATAAAATTTATTATTTAAAACATAATCTTTCAACATTTCCAATGGCTATAATTCTACAAAAATAGTTGGAATGTTGCAACTTTAAGATTAGAAGATATCTCTAAGGTTTTTACACTTTCAAAGAATCTTCTCTACAAAAGCTTCTATGACCTTCTTTTGGTGGAGAAAAGGAAACAGAGCAGTTAGAAGGAGGGGTGAGAATGGAGGGAGAGGGAGGAGAGGGCATGGAAAGGAGGTGGGGTAACTTCAAAACCCACATCAAAAGGAATAAATAATTGTTTCTGCTGGTTTTGTTGTTGTGATACGGATCGGCGAAGCAGCAAGTGGCGAGCAGGAAGCTTTGATTTGAGGCAGCCTTCCTGGAGAGGGTTCCTTCTGTTGGCGGCTGAGTGGAAAGAAGCAGGGCCTACTGATTAAACTCCTGTTTGTTTTAATCTTCTCTTTGCCCCAGGGGAGGCCCAGGGAGAAGGAGAGAGCCTGCTGAGGGGTAGACTGCATCTCGAAGGCCCACACCCTCTCATTTGCGTGAGCATCCCTAAAGAGACAACGTGTGCTGCATTCATTTCTGGGATTAGACGAAGGAGGAGTCAAGTGTGAATGGTGGAGGGGGAGTAGGGGGTACCCAATTGGGGGCTAAGGGGCTTAAGGTTAAACAGAGATATTGTAGCAGCCTACAAGGCTATAATCTTTTTCATTAAATGTTATGGTTCCTGATTTTGATCCATGTTATTCTGGTTAGGTTCAAATCAATCATATGTTTAGTCAATATTCACTCATTTTTGCCTTTGCAGTAGGCTCTAAACATTTAGTTGTTTTAAACTACATTTATCTAATAATTGTTTTTCACTAGAGTGACCTACAGAAGCTACCAATACACATTTGTTGACTGTCTGGATTTTGGGACACAAAAGTCAGGAGTGAGACAAAAACGGTCTTTAGATAGATAAGGGTTGTGAATCTGCTACCGTTAAAGGTTGGAGTGCAAACATCATTTCTATTTTGTCACTGTGGGCGTAGTCCTATTAAAGATCACTGGTTTGAAAGTTCATTACAATTCACCTGTTGTACCCGAATGAACCTTGGCAATCTCTGATTTCAACTAGAATTATTCAGTGGCAAAAGACAGTTAACTAAAACTGTTGAAAAAGTAAGTTTCTGAACATCAGGTTTGTTTGAATTTACTTTGTCCTGTTATTTGAGCATAGTTTTCTCATCAGACACACAGAGAGACAGTTTCAGATTCAGCTTTCTGACAGTTAGGATGACAGCTCGTTAAGAACCAACATCAAGCACAAAAAGAAGAAATTAATATTTTAAATATTGAGTCGATCTACACACAGCCAACCCCACAATTTGAGGAAATCCAGTATGTGCTGACATGAAGAGTGATGTTTATTTTAACAGCCGTTTCCCAGCTAAACTTGCCTAATGGCTTTGGGAATAAGGCACACAAAATGAGACCTGCAGATCTGTCAGGGATCCCTTCAACCATTTCTTTTCTCAGGGGTCTGCTTCATCACTGTAGGATCACACGGGCATTTCTAAGCAGAGGTATCACATTAGGCTTCAGATCATTTTGTATCTATAGTGAACCTAAAAAAAAGAGAATACAAAAATAACAGTTTTTCACCTAGCATCTCCACCCTTAACCTGCTTTCAATGTACCTTTTAGAGAGAGACAGTGAGAAAGCTGTGGTAATTGAAAACATACTTTATAGGGCCGGTCTCTTATCTCTACAGTATGTGCTCTGAACTCAAGGAGGATGAGGCTTTTCCAGAATCAGAATATGGTGGAATCAGATGAACAAACAGTCATGCATGTCTACGCATAAATCACATTTTCTGTTCAGCGTCTATCACATCTGCCCTCAATCACTCTGAAGGGTAATTTAACGTGAGATGACACACACTGCTGTTGTCCTTCTGCTGATTGTAGCTCCCCTGTTAGTAAACATGAAACTAGCTTTGACATTAATTTCATACAAAAACATTGTCTCTAACACACACATAGGAATGTGGGCACAACAAGAGTCTTTTCTCGAGCCAGGAACCAATCATAGGGGTATAACAAAACAACCTCTCCCATAGTACCGTTACAGTGTTATAGGACATCTGTTGTACAAACAAATGGAATGTCATATAAGTTGTAAGCAGATTGTTTAACAGTAACGGCTGATTGACATTGTGATTGACATCACAACCATGATTGTGTTTATATCCCTCTGGTCGTACGTATGTATTGTTGCCTTTACAGGTTGTCCTACACAGCAAACAGGTGAATGTCAACCCTGTTAAAATGTAACATCGATTTAACGATGAACAAAGTTGCAGCGCATTGTTTAGATGCTGCCTCTGGGCATGGTCTCACAGTAAATAAATACAAATTTGGTCAGAGGGACAGTCTTTCTGTACGGTCTCTACAGTTGGTGTAAGCCAGAGACACATTGTCTGCCATAAAAGTCAGTGTCCCCTTTTTGTTGTTGTTGAGTACATTCTCCCGGTGGAATAATGAGCATGCGGCAGTCAGACAGCATAGCTGGATTTGCTCTCTGAAGTGAGTGCCAGTAACACAAATCCTTGTTAGAGTGGCCTGGAGGCACCAAGAACAGAAAGTTCTCATCTCACACTTTGAAGGCCATTGTGTTTGCATCATTCCCCTTCAAGTGTATAATTGAGTGCTTACTGGATCTTTTCATTAAGACAGTTGCATACGATCATCTACCCTTCGCAAGCAGGTTTCACCTCCAACTCAGTGTTCTTTTAAGTTCTATTTAAAGTCTGATTTCTGTGTTCATTTGAGACGGTCTTGAAGTGTGTAAAATCCACAGGGAATTTACTTGGTCTTAAAGGTTCCACTTTGAAATGTACCAGTTGTTGGGCCAATTCATTCTAGCTTTGAACATGTGGAGGTGTAGCAATACATTTCACATTGGAAATGGTATGAAATTAAAATACATTTTCAGTAGTTAGATTTTGAAGTGTTGAAATCGAATAAAGGCTTGGTCTAAAGAGCATCTATAAAGAGCTTACATTTTCTATAATATTAAACTAAGTCAGCCTTTGATCTTTTAATCCTGTGCTCATAAGGTTGTGAGATAAGCAGGCATGACTAACTTTTCTTTCTTAGCCAATCTAATGGTCGGAAAAGAGCAGAACATACTTAATGAGCTCTTTTACCCCCTTTTGAAGACAAATTGGACTGAAATTCAATTTTTAATGGATCTTCCTTTCAACAGACCCCCGATTAATGCTGAGGGAGAGCGGGCAGTCATATTATGGGCACCAAAAAAAGGGTGCCGCACTCCTTCCTTTTAACTCTACATTTCTATCTGTCCAGACTTCACAGTGTAATTATTGTAATTTTATAATGTAGCCAATGGTGTCCCCTAGGGAGACATGCAGAGCTTAGGTATAAGTGTGGAACCCAGGCCATTTAAAGCCCACAGCGTGACCCAGGGCCCCTTTACTGCCTTGTTATCCCACCAATAGATCTGCTAGACATGCTAGTGCTACCTGCATACACCTCAATCTGAATTACAGACAGATTTAGCATGTAACTGTGGCTGTCGCTTTACATTCGCCTTTGTGTCTGCTATATATCTTTTTGTACATTCCTCCTTAGTCTTCAGTCTCTTTATTACAGACTGATAAGGGTTATCTGTCTGTCCCTTGCCCTGTGCACAGTTGTGCAAAAGACACTTTCTGCTTTGTTCCCAAAGGCTGTTTTGAACCTTTAATTGGATGACTTTTGCTCCGGTTGCTGTCGCTCTCTCACACTCTCTTTTCTCAAAATCCAAGAAAGTTATTTACATCGCTAATGCTTTCATCTGATATTCCCTTTGTGCCATTGTTGTGCAACTGTAAGGACTCTGGGTTTAGATGTAAAAGATTTCACTGGGAGTACAAAAGGCACATTTTTGATTGCATGCATTTGTTCTTTTTCTCATATCTTGCAAAGGATGCCTTGAAAATATTTGTAGCTGGGGTTGAATAAGGCCAATTTGTTTATGGGCTTTGGTCAATGGACTGAACGCACCATGGAGACATATTAATATATTACATTTGTATTTTACACTTCTGAGGGTTCCTCCATCATGTGGCTGTTTTCATCAGTCCTTTTAAGGCTGGTTAAAGGAGAAGGCAGCCATTGTCCTCAATAGCCGCCAGGCATGGTGCAGAGCATGCAGAGTAAGTCAATGGAGAGTTCGGGACTGGTTGAATGTCAGCCCCACATGGACACAATCACATAGCTTAATGCTGGTCAATGTCTGGGCCTGGTCCACTTGTCCCCTCCATCTATGTGCACTTTATCCCTCTGTCTCCAGTGTTTCTTACTGTCTCAAATGTACACACCATCTGGTCTGGCTCCACATCTGTGGCTATTCTGTCTACAAAGTCCAGACAGCCCCTTTTGAGAATCTGCTATTGCGTTGAGCGCCTGCTATAACTTTAATCAGAGTACCCATGCTAAAGAGACCATCTCATTATTAATAGTCTTCAACATTACGCTTTACACCTCGCTAAGAATGGGCTTTGATTTAATTTGTAACTGTAGGTTTAATCTTTGCTTGTCCTAGATTGATATCACACATGACAGAATCCCAGTCAACGTGGAAGGCTGCTATGTTAATTTACAGATCCATCAGAATGTCAAATCTTCAATTCAAGGGAAATGAGAGGGACATTTGCATTGCTTTTATTGACAAACACACTTGGCAATCATGTGAAAGTGCAGTAGGCTGTATTGTTGTGCCATTTGATAATATTATATAATTGTATGACAATCAAGTTTTTTTCTTCAATTCACCATGCATTTTGCTTGTTTTAAACACATATGTTCACTTGGACTGTTCAGTATTTGGCATAGCTCTGCTACAGATGTGTTCAATATGGGAGCAGCAGGAGCAGCTATGAAAGTAATTGGAATGCATTTTGCATAAATAGTTACAGTTCGGGTATTGTTTGTAGATGAGTTTGATTTGTGATACAGCTTAACTTTACTCTACATGGGTGACTAATTTAAGTGGTAAGTAAAAACTTCTTACCTTTTCTGATAAAATGTTTTGCGCAAACATCAAACTTTGTAAAAACAATTTCCTAGTATACAAATATGTTTAGCAATTGAAACTTAACTGTATAACTTGACCGTTTGCAAAGCTTGACCTCGAAAATATCTATGGATTGAACTAGTTAGTAGCTTTTCAAGTGTATTATCAGACATCTAATAAAAATTATACAATATATTTTCCTTTAGGTCATCAGAATTTTTGTTTAAAGTTGTTAATTTTTCACACACACAATACAATTATCTATTTAATTTTAAATGAATGAGTTGCAAAATGCCTTTCAACGGTTAATTCATTCTTCAGATTCTAACATGAATGGGCTGAATTGGATATTGTTTTTCTACACTGGGCTGCATATATGTACACGGGTGGTACAGCACTTTGTAACTGCTCATAGCTGTCTTTGGTTTCCTTTCATATTTGGGCCTGTTCTGTTTTGTAGAACAGAAAAGCATCTGAGACTTGGAGTGATCCAGCCAAAAGAAAACAACAGGGCTCTGAACGAGTTCCATTGTGGAAATAGCCGTGGAAGTAACAGCACACTACTACAAAGCCAACCTGGCGAAAGACGTCTCTTAGCGATTGCCTGGTTAATTAATGCTAGGAAACATATTAATGTGTGTTCAAGGGCGGCCGGCAGCTCAAAGGTAATCACTGTAATCTACTCCCTGCGTCCCCAGCAGACAGCCTCAGTCTAGTGATCAGATCACAGGGAACTGGGTACTCTCTGATAATGGAGTTTCAGACTTCTACTTACTCACAAAGGCTTTTCAATTCTGCTGTTTATGTCATATTGTACTCCTGAATCAATGATTGTCTAGAGTAGTTTGAAGATGAAACGTTGAGTCAATCAAATGTATCTGTATGTCAAGACTGACTGGATAAGCCCAGCCAAACGCAATAACACACGGACAGGCTATCTAATGTGCAGACATGAACATGATTAAGTATTTTTTTCTTATGATTGCTTATTTGGAAATGCTTCTGAAGTTATTTTAAGAGTCCCTTCACATGGAAGCACTTTAAAGAACTAATCAGAGGAAGAACTTACTATTGCATGCTCAGGATTGCTGTGTTCACATGGAAAAGTTATTGATAAAGTTATTTCAGTTAGGTACTTTGTAAAGCTAATTTAATCTTTTTTTTTTTAAGTGCAACTTTTATGGGGCAAACCGCAGACATTGTTGAACTTAAATGTTGTTTTTAACAAAACTCACAAAATATGATTTTAAACCAGACAAGCATCAAGTTTAGGTATATACTGCTTGATATGGATTTAATGATAAACGTCTCCCATTGCTTTTATAATAAGTAATCGAACCGCACAATATAAGGTAATCTCTTACATTGCCCCAACCTATTAAGATAAAAAACGAGCAGCAGCTTTGGAGACCCTACGGGAGTGTGACAACAAATATAAAAATGGGAATTTGGAAGGAGATGGGAAAGGGTGCCAGTAGAGGCTCAGTAAATTCCATATCATCTCCCAATAGGTGGTAAGGTGGGATACACAACATGCATATTGTTGCCTTGTGCATCCATTTCTCCCTCCTATGTATAGCTGGAGTTTGGTCAGATCGGTCGAAAAGAGTTGATACAGTGTTTACAGTGTTCAGAGGGCTAGTTGATCAAGTGCTTCATCAAAGTGAGGGCTTTCTATCATCATTCCCTTTTCTCTGGATTCAAACAGCTCAATGACACAATGAGCTCCCAGCGCAAAGCTCTGCATCCGTGCAAGCCAAAATAATTAACATTGTACAAATTCCCTTGGCTGGCTTGTCTTTAATGGGGGGACTTTCAAAAAGCATCTTTGAGGTTTCAGAAAACAAACTTTGCCAGGCATTCTTTAGCCTTCCCTGCGTCTTAGCTTAAATCAAAAGAATCCCTTGGCGTCCTCAGCCGGCAGACAATCTTTCCTTTCATCTCCCTGAAGCTGTGAAGGAATGGACTGTGTCCTGTTATGGCCGTGAACTTCCACAGCTTAAGATTGTGAGGGCCATGTTTTTTCACAGGGCCTTGCTTTGAATGTTTTTTTCTCTCTAACCTTTTGATCTAAATCTTCTCAACTTTAAATTAAAGTACTTCAGTCTCTTTCTGAGCTTTTCAGTCACTTTTAATCTTGATATGTAAATCCTTGATCAAATTACACAATAATGCACTGTTGCTAACTTTATAATAACAATCAATATCCCTCCCTTGAACCCATTAATCAAAACAACCCAACCTTTTTCTGTTGAAATGATTAGGACATCACAGGGAAGTGAACCATCCACTAAATGTACAGTGGTATAACGTACACACAGTAATTTAAGTGAAAATCTGTTGACGACTATTAGGTAATGATCCAATCACTTGGAGAATGTTTTTCTTATTTTCTCACATACGTGCCTGTTTGCTATTATCTTGCCAAAATTAGCACAGGGGTGGTAGTGCAATGACCTAAGTGCCAGAGGCCCCCAGTGTTCTGGATGCATTGGATACCATTAAGTCTTGAGCACATGGGTTAAAGGATAGGGCCAGAGATGTGAGACCCTGTGACATCATTAGACTGATAGTTTAGAGGAATAAATATGAAATGCATACTGTCAATGGTGGCTCTCAATTACAGCTTCACACAAGTGTTCAAAATCCTAGAACACCACAGAAACCTAGAGACGAAAAATAAATTGGATCATCTGTTACATAGGGGTTCCACAACTGCAGTGATCTCTAGTCTGCTACCATCACGCTCATCAGCTGTGAAGTAATTTCAATGGTCCGTGGTCTGGTATTTGCTAAAATTTTGTCCTTTAAGACCAGGGAACTATCCCAAAAAGAAGTTCCTTTTAATAAATTTATGTTGAATGAATCTTTTCCCATTTCTTAGTATACAATGATCATAATCAAATTAATTTGATATAGTATACTAGTTGGTAATTGTCATGAACTCCAACTTGATTATTTGATTTAAACAAAAGCTTTGGATTTAACAAAGAAATTATATCAGATATGGCATTTGTTGGAGATAGACTGCACAGGTGTATCCCATTTACAAAGCAGTTTACAAAGTCTCCCTTGCATATTACTATAAGGGCTCCCTCTGGAATTGGGCTGAGGAATCAGGGGGATCCCTGGTGCTCTGCCCTCACTCTCACTAAACTGGTTTTTGTGTGGGTTCTTCAATTCATCGCTGGTCTTTGGACAGGGTGAAGGCTCTGCTGCTCAGGGAGCTCCTAACCGTTGTTCTTTTCATCTACTAAGCCACTTGGCCCGTGGATGGAGGGGGAATGAACAGGGGGAAGAAAGGACAGGCAGAGGGCTTGAGGGAGATGGCAGGATTCCTGCCCGCTCCTTCTGGGACACGTTTTTCTCTGCATTTGTCCTGAGACACATGGTCTGATTCACCATGAATTCTTTGGAACGCTTTGGTACTGCTTAATTTACATGTATGCCAACAGGCTTTTAATGTATTTAAAACTTGGAAGATGTTCAAAGGGAACCATAATTCCTCTGAAATAGGCCTTTTGAAGGCTTTATCTTGTTCTTTCTCTTCTGGCTAATCTTGGAGCCCTTCAGCATGCCAGTGCAATTTTTCTAATGCCAATTAAGCTTGACATTAGCATAAAAAGAGCTTTAAAAGTGTTTTTTCTTGAACGAAAGATTGATGTTGAATGGACACTTATTTACACTCTAAACAAATCCTTTAGAGTTTCACTGTGAACAACTTAAGTATGGAGCGGCCCGTCTTTGTTTCAATAGATGTTTTTCTGCCGTAAAAGGAAATGAAGGCCAAAAAATTCCCTTAATAACAACTCAACAGATTTTCTGTTAATGAGCGGTCTCTGTGGTGAGAAATCACAAATTCTGCTGCTTGTTTAAATGAAGGTTATGCTATTAATGCAGAACATGTTGGCAGCCTCTTTCAATTCTCCGTAGAAATGTTGTAATTACGATAGAGTTGTCTTAGGAATCAATTAATTACTATTAGGATTGCACTCTAAAGCATAGTGAAACGCACAGCAAATTGTTTCATTAGCCACAAATGTACAAATGTGACCCTGAGGAGAAGTCTAAATTCTTTGCAGTTTTCTTGAATATTTTTGTGAAAGTTGAAAGCCTTGTTCTTTCTTCACAGTAGAGCTGGGAACATTCCACTCTCATGGAATTGGTGGTCCAGCCTGGGCAGCACTGTGGGAACCCAAGCTGCTGCTTTTCTGGCCTCTTGTTTGTCAGAACTGGCAAACTGGGGCCCAAACAAATCTCCAAAGAAGTGCCCAACAGCTGTTAAAGGAATCAATTAACTGTGGTTATTCCGCGTGGATCATCTAAATTATGACAAATAGCCTCATTAAGTGAGTTTCCATGGTACAAAAAAATAGAAAAACTCCCGCATGAACTGTAATAGTTTGATATGAATTTGACGGTAGAATTAATGGTTGAATTAATTTATGAAGATAAACTGTACAATTAAACTAGGGTGAAAGCACTGAAAGTACGAGGAAGACATGCCAACAAAGAGGCTAATACATAGAAAACAAACAGAAAACTGGTCGGAATATAAAGTGTACGGAGACAGAAGGTAGAACATTGCCGTATTAGATGGAGGATGGGGGTAGTTAATTTAAGTGTTTTTATGTGATGTATGAGAAGCCTTCTCTAAGCCCTCTTTGTTGCTCTCTAGTAACTAATAACTTTAATCATTATAAGACATACCACCATAAATGGTGTGACAATACTGTATGTCTCATATGAAGTCACCACATAGCTGTGCTGCTGAAAAGCATCATTGCACATCCTGATCAATTCACCCGCTTAGAACAGAAAAAAGACAGACAAATAAATAAGCTGTGCAAAGTGGGCTGCCTTGCTGTTAAGTAAAAGCCAGAGGAATACAAGAACAAACAAGATCATTTGCAATCCTCATAATGCTTTTTAAATTAAATGGAAAAACTGTTCCTGTCATGAAGTATGAGACAGAAGGAAAAAAGTGTGAGTGAATCCCATTAGCAGCTAGTCACCCAAACTGATCGTCAGCATTAGAAAGTGCTTTCAACTATGTTGGCTGTCAGCAGCTTTGGCAGCTGTGAAGAGCTTAGCTTCTACTCTGAATCTTAGTGGAGGTGCTGTGGTCTGCAATGACAAAATCAGTTTGAACTGTTGCATGGCGGATCTGTGAAAAGAGGTCTCAGATCAAAGAAGCCTAAGTGGGTCAGAATTACCTTGACCATCTGACAACAGTCATATTTTGAAGAAGGGGAAACTAATCTGCAATATGGAAGGTAGATTAACATTTTACAGGGCCGATCCCGCTATAAGAAGCTAGATCAGAGCTGACTAAAGTTTTTTCTCTCTTGAACATTCTACTGACTCAGTGTTAATTTGGTAATTCTGTAGGCACATTCCCTCTATCTATTGAGGCAAAAATTTGCTTACCATTAAATGTTCAGACAAAGGCTTCAGTCTGCAGTGTGCTTTACTTCTTGATGACACAGAAAAAGTATTCATTTATGTGTTATGAAAATATATTTTCCACATTGTTATGGCAATTACACAGCTTGAGATTGAGAAGGTTCTCTGTAGTTTAACTAGGTCCTTACACAACAAATAAGATGCGTTACAGGACAACATTTGTAGAATACATTTGTCTGGAGATTGTGTGTGCCATATCAAATGATGACTATCGATATGAAAGCGCTATGGCTTCAACACTATTTTAGGTTTTGAGTTATTTTCTCTAAGATAGTAATGTGTGAGAACAGTATGTTTGATCTCCCTAGTTCTAGATGTGGTGTGGAACAGAAGTGAGATCTCAATCCAAACCTTGTTGAGCCTGTTCAGGGAATGTTTGTTTGGTATTTAGGCGTTAATGAGACATGGCAGATGCTGAATGGGAGCTCTGCCGGACTGAATGAACTGGAGGAAAGAAGACACGATGAATTACAATCAACCCTCATAACATAAATTGACATTTTAGGTGTTTTCCTTACTTTCATCACAAAATAAAATCATATTTTATTCTTACCTACTTAGGAGTAGAGCACTGCTTTATTATTTATTTATTTATTATAAATACTTAAGCCATTTTTATTTGTTTCCCTAGAGAAAGCAACAATACAAATTATATATATTTATAGGAAATAGGAAAAATATATATTAGAGAAGTATTTTAAAAAATTTGTCTAGAGTTAATGGATTTCATCGTTGTTTGTTGTAACCTCGACTAGGCTAATTTCAGAAAGGCCTTTGGTATATGTGAAAAAGCCCTTTAAAGATGGCCTGTGTTTGAAGCCTGCTGCTATAGCTGTTCAAAGCTGCAGCTGTTTTGGGGGTGGTTGACAGCTATAATTGATGTTTATTTTGGCATCAAGTTCCAGTCCTTTCATGCAAATGTCCTGCATGCAGTGAAATGGGTCAGGGCAGCACTGGGTGGGCACAGTTTGTGTGTACCAAGATGGAGCAAAGCGCTTAACGAGGTAAATTTACATTTTAGATCACAGGACCTCAATAAACAAAATATAGGCTTGTTAATACTTAACATTAAAAGGCAAACACAATGGTTTCTTTGTTTTGAACACTTTTATTGGATACAAATATGAAAACATAATTTGATTACATTTCTTCACAGTTTAATTGGTTTTCTCTTTCCTAATCACTTATGTTTTGCAATGTATTGAAAAGTATAGCTATCTTGCCAACTTTGTTTGTCTTTTTTAAATTTTTTGGGTTTTTTTGTCCCCAGTAAAAATAAATTCCTCAAGCATGAAAAGGTACAGGTAATTTGACCCAGATTTATTTTTTAAAGGAGGTGGATCTCGGCCTAGTCTGCCCATCTAAGACCTGCACGAGTGTGAGCCGGCTCACAGACATTCCGCCTCACCGCACATTTCCTCAGCGCCCCTCCATCTTCTTCCCTCAGCAGAGCCAGAGCTGACATCACCAGGGAGGCACGTAGGGGCCTCTGTGTCTGCTCCCAATTACAGCTATGCTAACTCCTCAATGGGAAAGACTTCAATCTGTTATGGAACCAGGAAGAACACTTAAGACATGGATAAAACAAAACATTGTCAAACTTGACAAACAAGTCTTTTAAGCAGAAAATAATTGTGATGCCTAACAACACTCGATTTGAATGTAGGACCAGCACAGGCTTTATTGCACATACTATAATTGAATATTGAAAAGGCGGGTTTGTAAGAGGACAAAACTAAGGGATTTTATGCATTATCACTTTGCTCTCATTTCCACTAAACCTGGTTGTGTGACAGTAATTAGCTTGCCTCCTTGTCCAAAGCTAGAACCCTGGATTATTCTGCTTGTGCATTTTAACATATATACGATGTGTGCAGTAGTGTTTATTGTCTTAATGTCAGCTGCATTCTTTGCCACATTTAGTTTTTTGATTGTAAAATATTTTACATTTTTATATTGCACTGGTCTATACAAAAAAGGGATATATCAGCATAAAGTGGGTTAAACAATAGGTAGCTCACACACGCACACCTCGTGTTTTCACAGGTGATTGTAAAGGTTGTTGTGTTTGAGAGATTAACATTGATGGCTGTGTTCGACCCACATGCTGTCCAGATGTCTGTAAATATGAGAGACAGACAGGCTTGCTAGTGGCCCCTGCAAACAATACTGAACCCGTCCTTCAGTATTGATGTTTCCTTGCATTAACATATTATATTTAATCATATCTAGGGGGCACAGGAACAGCCTTGCGCAGAGATTTAAAATGGAATAGTTTCTTACTGAACACCACCAGTGTATTTATTCAACATTTTACCATGCACAAGTGGACAACAAAAGGTCTTGCGTCCAGCACGATGACATCACAGGGCTATCTAGACCCCCACCCCCTCTCTTCGTACTTCAACCCCCATCTGCAGGCCTAGGCCCTGGACAAAAGGGACCAGCACAGCTGCAACAGGACTGCCAGCTAGCCTCTTTTTTTGGGAAGCACAACTTCATTAGGGGAAATAAATTGTGTTATTGTGAAGACCAAACTGCCCCTCGCACAGGAGAGGGTGAGGCTTGCTGGACATCAGGGCATCATGCAGTGACCCTGCCTCAGGGGTCAGTTCACCCAGTGTTTCAAAAACATCTCATGCAGCGGATGACTGGTTCATCCAACCAACCCCTTACAGATACTAGGGGACTTAGGTTTCTGTTATTATTATTGTGAGAGGAACCGGAGATTCAACTTTGAACAACCTTGCACACCATTTACCTAGCAAAATACTTGGCCAACATTACATTTTAGGTCAAATCACACAAAATGTAATTTCTAGATTTTTTGTTTGTTTTTTAGAATCATAAAATGTAAATAAAATAAATGTTTAATTTTTATCTGCTAAATTAAAATATATTACAAATTTAAAATTACTTCAGGCATCTGCACACCTTCCACAGTGAGAAATTCATAAAAACTGTAAATATATATATAGTATCAATATTTTTAGATCAAGATGTGACCTTGGATACCTTGTGTCAATAAAATAAAGTGCTCTGCCAAAGACATCTCTGCTGTCCAGCCAGCATCATCAAGTGTGTTACAAGAGTGAACCATCGTTGGAAGTTAGCAAGTAATCTACATTATGAACTAGACATCTGTGAAACATGTCAGAAAAGCAAAGATGATGGAAAGAGGAACTGAGATTAAAAAATGTAGTCAATGAGCAGTATATCTTATAGAAAGTATTGATCTAATTTCTTAACATGTATGTTATTTTTTTCAAGTGGTATGCAGCTATTTAGTTCACTAATCCACATTCCAACAGGTAGGGGAATCAGATTTCCATTTGACAGCTATACATTTTTTGGCGATGTCATGATTTTTGGTCAGATTGACATAGGTAAAGTTGCCAAGGAGGCACACCTCCGTGTTCAAGGGGAAAGTAATCCCACGGATAGAGGACAATGTGTCACACAGCCCCTGACAAAACTGCTGCAGTTTAGGGCACTGGCTGGTGGAGCGAAGAAAGGTTCCTTCATACACAACATCTAAAGCAAAGGCACTGGGATCCAATCTGTGCAGTTTGGATGGAGTAACATAGAGCTAGTGGTAGATGTTAAACTGAATTAATCTGTATGAAGAGTTACATGTGGAAGTAATCCCATCCCTAGGCATATAAATTGTGGTGAAAGCCAATGAATGTTGATTTGGCCAATTATTTAGAGATTATATTACAAAGGAGGTGACACAACGAAACTACCCCATATGCTATAGTAGAGGTTTATTAAGCAATACTGCCATCGAATTTATTAAATATGTTTTGAATTTTATATTATTGTTACATGCTGTGTTGTTGGAAACATTTTAAACTCAAAAATGTCAACCTTTAAAGAATTAGCAAATATTTTAATTATTTTTCCTCCAAAATGTCTCTGATTGCTCTGCAACAAAAATGATAATAGAATAGGGGGTGGGTGCAGTATTTGCCAATGTCAAAATGTTTAATTGCCTTGACACATGCCTTTTCAGGGAACATTTGGTCTAGTCAAAATTAACTCCAAAGCAGCTCTTTCTTAAAAAATAAGAAAGTCAAATATTTGTTTTGTAGCGTAGTACAATGCTAGGTAATCCACTTTAATGTACATTTAGAGGTGTGTTACATCTGGTCAGAAGGACAAAAAAGCAACTGTCAATCAATAGAAAAGTAATTAATAACACTACCTAGACATACTTGTATTGTATATACCATCTGTTGTGTAGAGTAACTTATGATCCTAGTTAGTAGCTATTGATATCTGGTAAATATAGGCTAGGTAAAAATGTTAAATAGTGTGTCAGAACATTTGTTTTAATGTCATAGCACTGCTGATATATTGTAAATTATTTGTGAAACTGAAGAATTGCTTTAAGGCACAAGGAAGTGTGTCACTAAATCAGGAAGAGATGCCCATACTTGGAGTACAGTCGTTGATCGTGCAAGAGCTGTGCAGTGACCACAAGCATCTTGCACGTATTCTTTGCAACGGTTAGGGAAAATAAGTACTCCAAGCAAATGGTAGGGGTCGCCAAAATCACCTACTTTATGAAACTGCCTCTAGCAGCTTTAAAGAGGAAAATTCTAAATTCACTTTTCCAAATGTTCTTTTTAGGCTGACCACTAGAGATGTTGCCTTTTGTCTTAAAAATATGAGCGCTCATCCTGGCTATATCTATACGGCAAACACATATGCAAGCCAGTCACACTATTGAAATACAATGCTGGACTGCAAAATACGACTCATGTAGAAAAATGGTGGAGTTGCCTTTTCAAAATGTTCATGAACGAACAATTGTAACAACAAGTGCAAGTGTGCAAACATTTCCAGTCATGACTGTAATGAAACAAACCTGCTTTGCTATGTAGGCCTGTACAACGTAGATTGTTATTTTAAAATCCAGGTTAAGGACAATAATCCTTGGTGTAGAGAAATGCTTTTGCTAAAATTAACACGACTGATATGTCATACAAAAAAAACAAGGGAGCATAAAATGCAAACCTGACTCCTCGGCTTCCTGTGTGTAGGTGAAAGGTCATAACTTACATAGTTTACAGAGAGGAAGTCTTGCTGCAACCAGAGCCTGTGGGCCCACCCCGTCAAACCCAAGCCTTGTTTTTCCGAAATAGGTCCCTGTTCTGTTGAGTGACCCAGTAAATATGTGGGTACTAGCTGGCCATTGTTTTTTTCTAGGCAACAGACTAACTGTTAATGATGATTATCCGAAAGATGATATAACACTCTGCTCAATCTAATCGTGTCCTCTGTGACTGAATCCAAGTGAAGAGTGTACTTTTAAAGTATGCTGAAACTATTCAAAACACCGTCTGCCTGTTTCCACCCCAAGGTAATGAATTCCATGGCTGTACGTGCCTCTATGTGTGGGAGACTTGGAGCTTAGCTAAATAAACTTTGTCTGGTTGAGTGACCCTGCTGGGGCCCGGCTGTGCTGGAAGGAGAGTGGGCTGTTCGCTAACAGATTACCGGGTGGCCTTGTGCTTCTGACAGGCTCATTTACCAAAACCCCATCACAGAAGTCACCCACAGAATATGATGCTGTTGGCAATTGTTGGAGGCTCAGTTTGAAATTGTAAGCCATGTCTTTGGTGTGTAGAAGGGAGATGAGCTGGTTGAGGTTGATATGAGCTATCACTGGTTTTCCCACTGTTGGGAGTGGCAGGCTCAGATTTTTTTGGGTTCTCTTCATTAGCCATTCACATTTGCACCTTGTGTGCAGATCACCATCGCTGCTCAATGTGGGGCAAGGCAGTTCAAAGGCAGCATTGCTTGGAAGTGTGCGAGTCACCCCAGGAGGTGCCGGGTTCGGACGCCTGCGGAGCGGTGGGTGCTGAGAGCCAGGGCGTGTTTGGATCAGGGACTGAATTTCCTCTGAAGATGTGGAAAAGGTTTACGGCACGCTCCCACGAGAGCGTCTCCCGTTCTTTGAAGCTCCTGTCTTGGTGGCTTCTCTTATCTCAGGAAAGGATTATTTTATCTCTTCCCTTTACTCTCTTCTTTTCTTCTGCTGCTTTTTCTCTGTATTTCTTTCACTATTGCACATTTTATTATTCGCTCACTCTTTTCTTTAATCACCTCAGTTTTAGCCCAAGCAACTCTTTCCAAAAACATTTCTACTCTCTGTCCTGCATGTGCAATCGTCTCTCTCTCTGTCCCCTTACTCTTTCCTTTCCAATTTTCCTCTTTCATATTGCACCCATTGTCTTTCACATCAACCCCAATTCTTTTCCCGTTGTCCGTTGCGCAGCAATCTTTTTCTTTTACCCTATCTCAACTTCTCTCCCCTTCCAGCACATGACGGGCCATGTAATTAATGAGCATCATAAACCTCTCTTTCTATTAGCTACCCATTAGTAAACCTGGCAAGCCTGTCATTTTGGACAAAAACACACAGCTCCTTCATTTGATCCCCACATCAAAGGGGGATCCCCACTGTTTTCGGCTGAATACACTAATTGTGTCCTCGTTCTGGATGGGGCTACACCCCCACTGTTTCAAATAGAAGCCAGTGCCGGGTGCAGATAGCAAAGAGAGGTATGGAGGCAGAAAGTATTGATTATAGTGCTAAATTCTAGGGGCATTTGAGGCTGATATTTGTTTTTACAGAGCATTTATTGCTGTGACAGGTGTGTGAGAGTGTGTGCTCATTTCATCATTCCTTGTACTTTCTTCTACTATAGACCAATTTAGCAGAGACAGCTGAGTGGGCTTAAAGCCCTATTAGGAGTGTTTTTACATTTTACTTTTTTTTTTTTTTAAGTAGGACACCAGTATTTTCCGTCTTCCAAACAAGTCAATAACATACGATTCTGCATTAGCACTCAAATTAACATATTTGAACGAAGCCTTATCTGGAGGCTTCATGGCAGCACTGTTTTTTTTTATTTTGCTTGCTTTTGTGAAGTACCTACCACATTTGTCTGGGATCCCTTTGGAATTTGAGAAGAAGACCCTTCAAGAAGCGGAGTTAACTATTTGAAGTACTGCAGAACCTAACATATTCAAACCAGTCAGGGCCACACAAAACTAAAATACCCATCAATAGCAAAATCCGTACAGTCTAACTTTCATTCACTTCTAACAGCATCAGCACAATTTAAAAAAACTATTATGCAAATAAACAAAACGTACTCTTTAGTTTAAAGTCCGAGTAGAATTCTGTGAAAAAACGTAATATTAATACATATAAATTATAAATTAGATTCACACAAAGGTGCTTGTTCTAGTATAATCTAAAATAAAACCTGTAATCTAATGACCTATAGTTTCCCAGTCTGTTGTAAATATGTGTATATAGTGATGTATGTTACAAAAACCTACATTGTTTTTGCATTTGTCATTGAGTAAGCCTAGGCCCTTGTCACTAGACTTCCATATGGAATGGCACTCACACGACAGGCTGCAGCCCTCTCTATGCAGTCCCCTTGCTTGACACATCACACGCTGGTACATCACAATGAGCCAAGTCACCACCGCTGCAGGAAACAACACTGTACTTCAATCACAATTGTCTTCTGCCCTTTACAACATCCACCCCCTTTTGTCCCTTTGGAGAAAGGCAACAGTCACATGTTTGTGCTCTAAGCGCCCAGCAGCTGCTGTCCTGTCTCTATATACTCTAAACCCCTCCTTCTAATGCCTCCAGCGGGTGCCCCAGGCAGCCTCCTAACAATGTTACCAGGACATAAACACAGACAAACCATTAAATCTCTCAAATAGCGGAGCTCAACTGACCACCAATATGCTTGTTTCCAGGGAGTTTGAAGGATTTTATGGTGGAATGAAGTCCATTTGGCCACCAAGGCAGGTGCTCCACCAAAAGCAGAAATATAGTAACCTTCATGCTGCTGTTATGCTATAGGGCAACTTCTCTGGGCACGTGATCTGAAACTCAGTATTGTGAAAATACTTTACCACCAGAGGCAAAAAGATAGGATTTAAATGCTGCCTTGTTATTACAGTACATAATTACGTTATCCAGCCAAAGACTATCTTGTATATTGACTAAATTTGTTTCAGCCTGATTGATGAGTTATGCAAAGACGGTAGATAGCAGAGTGAAGCATCCGTAGGTTGGAGGACATTGAGATGGAATTCTGGGTTTAAATCCCCACCTCTTGCAGGCATCAAAGGAGAGGCTCAGAAATAGGCCTGCAAAGCCATCTCTCCCTTGGCCTCTTCAAAGGACAGGAAGTGTGTCAGAGGGACAGACCTTTTTTTCCCAGCAAAATCAGGCAAGCGGTTCTAATAACAAGCCCATCTGCGTGTTTGTGGCAGAGAAGTTCAAAGAGGAGCCCGATTCCTCTGGTACAACATGAGATGATAGACTCAGGATGCGGAAACCGCTGTTTGGCAGAAAGACACTGTTCTGTGTTGGGGACACGCATCCATATGGCCACATTCGTTGAAGTGAAAATCCCCACAAAATAAACCAGATTACATATTTTAGTTGACATTTCAACAATTCATCCAAAATAACTCATTCCTGTTAGAATGGCACTAACTGGTTGTACACATTTTGTAATTTGTAGAATGGATTTTTGGTTCTTCTTCTTATGTTACTTTAGGGACTTGGAAGTTGTTTGCTCACTTGTAGAATTGAGCCCTACAGCACTGCTTGTTGAAAAACATGCCTTAAACAACCTGGACATTTAGTACATGTCATCTGAATTAACTTGACTATTTTAACAGACTGTGTGGCTATGGTGGTCGGAGTGTAATGTGCAATACGCTGCAAGACCAGCCAAAGAACCTGCTCCCTGCAACACTGCTAGAGATGAATGCATTAAGAGAGGACAGCCAATGGGCTATCAACAGGTTTACTCTCATGGACACCAGCGTCTTAACAAATATCTGAAAAAACAAGCCAAGAGATGAGTGGTGGGATTGAGTGGTTTGGCGGAAGCCAGATGTTCTAGACGTGCAACTGAAGTTATCATGTATGGCCAGATTCTGCCAGACCCAGCTAATGGATAGCTAGTAACAAGTTTTTGACTTGTGACAATGGTGTGCTCTTGAAGAGGTTAGGGTTAGGGTCAGGAGCACTGCTGAACAAGCCAGCAAATGTAAACATTACACAGTGGATAAATGTGTAAAGAAAGAAACAAGCCTAGTGGTGATGAGTGGTGGGATTGAGTGGTTTGGCAGAGGCCAGATGTTATTGACGTGCAGCTGAAGTTATCTTGTGGTACCATGTATGGCCAGATTCTGCCAGACCGGGCTAATGGATAACTAGTAACACGTTTTTGACTTGTGACAATGGTGTGCTCTTGAAGAGGTTAGGGTTAGGGTCAGGAGCACTGCTGAACATGCCAGCAAATGTAAACACTTGCGACTCAGTGACCAGCGAAATAATTTAGGGGAAATTACAATCATGTCATGAGCAAGATATTCAGAGAACTTAGAAAGATAATTGCCTTATAAGTATTATTGTATGTTGATCACGCATATGCTATACATATGTGTTTATTGAAATATAGCCTAACAATAACTATCTACATAGCTGTGCAAAAGAAAAAAGAAAGTTAATGCATAGACCAGCCTACCTTTCGACACTTATACCTGACAACGACACATGGCACTACAGTATGCTACTTTCCCACAAAGGATATCTTTCCCCTTCACCGTTTCTTTAGCCCTACTGACCATTGCTGGTTCGCCCGGTGAAAACTATGTTAATGGTGTGGCGCGGCTGCTCTTTTTATATTTGGTGCCTCCAAAATAATCTCGTCTGTCTCTCATGTGCCGCCTTTGTCCAATAAAACACAGGGACTGCCTGCGAGTCTAATCTTGGGCGATGTGTCAATCATGTTCGTTCAGTGGTTGAAGTGCGGGTTTTGGTCACCGCCTCCTCTACGCTTGGAAGAGAGACAAGGGGGGAAAGCTCGTTTTGGATCAAAGGCTGTGAGACTCTGGTAACGTAAGATGTGCTAAACGCAGTCTTCTTTCTGTTGGACGTTATAGTACCTGGATTTTGCTAATTTCTGGATTATATTAATCTGATGGTTTTTAATTCTAACTCGATGCATAGAAATGGGTAAACTTCATTCAAAACATGGTGAGTTTGCTTGTTCCTTTTACAAATTATATACCGAATGGTCACTTGCAATTATACTTTAGAGTAGCTTCACAATCTTAATTATGTTCTTTCTTTTCTCTTATCCTCGTGTAAAGCTGCAATTTGTAAACCGAGGGAGAGCCCAGAAGGTAAATTACAAAGAGGGGACACATTATAATGCATGTTAACCAAAAACAACATTTTACCATAGGTTGAGTTAAAATACCTACTTGAATTTAGTCGCATAAAACACAATCCTATGTCCGACCATCAAAAACTCCGACAAAGAGTATTTGAAATATATGCCTTTAGTTCACACAGTTGAACCAAGTAGTGGTTACATTGTAATGCAGTTCCTTTTGTTTATGTTACAGGAGACAGTTTTGTTGTAAATGCCTGTTTGGCAAGGAAGGGAATCGACGATTGGCTTGTGAAACAAAAATACTATTGCACGGGCTCGCGCCTTGATCAACAGGACTATCAGCACAAGAATAAGTGCGGGTTGACCGCTCGGGTGAGTAACATTGCTATGTTGTTTGGTAAACTTAACAACGAGGTCCTGTGTTCTGCATTTATGAATCTTTTTAATGCTAAATATCTTGTTTTGTACTTCGGCTGCTTCGGCCAAGTTTTTAGTATCTTGTGTTTTTGGTTGTGCGTTGGTGCTTACCATCGTGCTTACCAGTCCGTCTCTGCCGGAAAGCTTTTCTCCATAGATAAGCAGAGGTTACCCGTCTATGTTATATCAAAGCGCCTGTCCCGAATTTTGATCCCGAAGTATTTTGTTTTCAGGTGGGCTATGATGTTAACCCGTTAAATGTCAGTTCGGTCGGAATTTGAGTTGTCTGGTTTGTTGAGACACTTATACATTTGGACTATTTCTGTCCCATTAGTAGTAATTTAATTTGCGCAAAGTTGAATGATACGATATTGTGGCCTAAACTTTGTCCAGTTGCTGGAAATGTTACTACATATCTTCACTCTTTAATACTAATATCATATATATATTTTAATTATTTATTTATTTATCTTTCGGTGGAACAACTGTGTCAGACCAAGAGTAAATTATGTTACATTATAAGTAGTTTTAACTTAATAATAAATCGGGACAAAGTTAAATGCATGGCAGTCTGACAGTCTGATGACATGGGTGCATTGTGGGGCTGGGGTAAAGTGGTGGGGGGTCATGTCTGTTTCTTATTGGCATCCGGGTAAATAGGGTTGTTGTTGTTGTGGAGTTGAGAAAGGCTTTGGAATAGCATCAGAGGAGCTATAAACCTCTTTGGCCCAGTACAATTTTCAAAGGCAGCATTTTTGAGGATTGAGAGCATATCAAAATTCCACAAGGATGCTTAGTCTTCTCCTCACTTGAACAGCAGAATAACAAGGACCTCTGTCCAATGTGTCATATTCATTGTGAACCAAAGTGATTCTAGACATTTTTTTTCATCTTCATTTCATTTACAAAGAACTAATTAATTTGAGAGAAATCATTCATTTCAAGATGATATCTCACAGACCCTCCCTACTTGGCATGAAAACAGTAGTTAATTTAGTTTTAATACATAAGACAATAAGCAATGTAAGTATTTGCAAAGACAGAAAAAACATGTTTCTATGTAATCTGAAAAAGACACACAATGATGTACCATCTCACAAACCAAACCAAACATTGAAATGCTTGTCTCCAAAGTATTAACCTTGGATTATTGCATAATGGATATTGTAAACCTGTAGTTTGTTGTATTTACAAATTGGTGGAGTGAGTAAGCTTCCTTAACAAATTCACATCCACCTTGACCATGCTACAGAAGTAGTTCCTGATCAAAGTCTGATCTGTTTAAAGTCTACAGTCAATATGTTTCCTTGAAGTGATATCAATGCTTTGGAGGATAATATTTGATGAGAAAAGCAGGGGTGTTTATAATTTACCCTGTTCATGTGATTAAGTGGGCCACAGTGTGTCATCAGGGGCTAGCCCTGTGCCTGTTTTACGCATGTAGGACCGAAGTCACCAAGCCTGATGTGCTCAGGTCGCTAAAACGTAATATTATTAAAATAAACTGTGTAAAGCATTGGCATGGTATGTCCTGTGAAGCCCTGTGGGCATAAAGACACTTTGCTTTATCTCACTAGAGGGCAGTTTGTGGGGGACAGAACTCAAAGGCTGTTTAGTGTGGCATTTGCCTGTTTACAACAATAATATGCCCATATTGTATTAGTATTTATAGTATTGTATTAACATATGTATTAGTTTAATTAGTTAGTTGATAGTGATAAAGCTGATACTAACACATGGCACTGCAATTTTTGTGAGTACGTTTCCCTTCTTTGAGTAGGGGCAAAATGCCTAAACCGAAGGCAAGCTACTTAGAGGAAAGACAGGGAGAAATCTCCTGGGTTAGAGAATGCAGTTCAAACTCCTCAGCCTTAAAAGCTGTCCATGTTGCATAGGATACCTGGTGCGATATTATTTATGTTCCCGGTCTTTTAGAGCTGAATTTGGGTCCAGGAGAATGTGGGTCAGATGGTGACAACAGTCTTTTGATGTGAATCTCCCTCAAATTCCTGATATATCATATACCCAAAGGGAATTTTCTTTACTGCTATAAAAAAAAATTCTATACTGGAAGATGTGTTTTTAAAAAAAATTTAAAACTATTAAAGGAAACCTTTTTTTGAATTGATTCTAAATAGAGCGCGAACGATTTTTGGGGCCGATACCGATAATCGGATAATCAACAGTAAAACATTTCCGATATTCTTTATATAGATATAGATAGAGATATAGACATATAGACAGACAGACAGACAGACATTTTTTGCAATGATCCCTTGTTTCAATGTTTATGTTACTTGTTTTATTATTTTACGTATGTTCTAATGTTTTTCTCCTGGCCATGAATCCATTGTCTGTCTCAATGGCACTCGCCTGGTTGAATAAAAAAATGTTAATATAAAATTGCAAAAATATTCGCCCATATCGATAAATCTTTGATCCATATGAGCTGACCGATTTCTAAAGATAAGCTTGGTCCATTAGTTTAGCGAATTTAACTGTTTAGTTAATTCATGTAGTTAATTTGCATTTTATACTATGTCGATTGCATGGCTTGCACCTTGGCTGTCTGATTTAAGATTAAGTTTAAGTTTATTTACGTGATATATATCATATTTACAGTGATCTGACCTATGGCCTAGCTGACATGGACTTCCAAATGGTAGAAAGTTGCACAAAAGTTTGTAAAAGTGAAGATAGGGAGACCTTCCTGCTTCTTAGCTCATGAAGGGATTTTAGTTGATGTGTGGTGTACATAGTTTGTTTAATGCATCATCAAATATGTTTGAGGATTTGTCCATGTTTTTCCCCCATCTCCTGCCAAATTCTTCTATGTTCAGTGATGTCCCCTCCCCCATTCTGATGTGCTGTGCTCCCCAATTTTCCCTCCCAGGCTCCATCTGTTTCATGCATTAGCCCTGTGGCAATGCTAGTGGTGGCTGATGAAATGAGTGCATTTGAAGTGAGCCACGCAGGGAGGTGCATATAGTGACATTGATGTCCCCTCCTCTACTGAGAGGCCCTACCTAAGTGCAGTAAAAGGGGACCCCCCTTAGTGATGCTAACTCTGCTGGAGCACCAAGCCACTGCTCCGACAGCTCTCAAGCATATTTTTCAAAACACACTCTATACAAAACCTAGACAAAAAGCAGAAGTACATCTGACGTGCACACCTCAAAACAAATCACAGGGGAACTTCTAGCCCCAACCCCCTTGTTTCACACCAGGTGCCAGTCCTCTGATTCTGTGCTTGGAGAAATGTTTTTGAAAGTAAGCCTAAAGCTTTTTAAAGCACCTGAATTTGATAAAAGACACTGCAGGTTTGTGCCCCTTCTTTCCTCACTTCTGTTTTTATTTCTTCTCCTAGTCTTCACAAAGCACTGGCTCTTGTCTAAAAGCTGAAAGTATCTTTCGAACGCACACCTCTTCCCCATCCTCTCTCTCTCCCATTCTGTTTTCTCTTCTCTATTTCTCGTATGCCTGTGCTTTTCCCACCAGACGCCCCTTCTGCCTGCTGGGTGTCCTAGGGCTCCTCCTGTCACTCTCTGCCCCTGTATGCTCCCTTGGGACAACGGCCTGTTGTTGCTTTTTGAAGGATCTAGAAGAAGTTTTGAGTTGGGGTCTAAAGAAATAAATCATTGGCTATTGGGGAGGTGGGAACAGCACCTGGTAATTCAAGGCTCTTGTGATTTTCACATGAGAATGGAGTCCTAGGATGACATTAACATTGCTGGGTGATTGGAAGACATTCATGTCACCAGAAGAATTGTTTGTCACATGAAAATGTAAAAACAAAATTGACCATAACATTGACAAATTATGGATTGGAGGTTTTATTGGAGGTTCTCTTCGATGAAAAATAAAAACTACTTGAAAGACTGGAAGAAGTTATACAGAATAAAAAAATCATTAATGAATTGTAAAAACATCTAAATAAAAGATACTGCATCGGGTGTTTTACTGCTTTTTTAATTCTAGCCATGTTTGTGATTTTATTGCTACAACAGGCTATTGTCAGCATTTTTGACAATTTCTTCATAATGAATGAACTCCGGAATAATTTGATATTTGTTAGTTTAGTTCCAGTGATAAATTAATCAATGTTTATGTGTAATGTAGCATGGTTTTTAACAGGCACAATGTGAGTCGTATGTGTGTCGTTAGGGTGTTTCAGGGATTAAATGATGTCTGGTTATATATGTATGCAAGGGTATTTTCTGTCTGGGATCGGCAGTCCGGATGCACTTTGGAGATCAAAGGATTCCAATGGAATGGGCCCTGTATCTCTGGGGGTCATACATTTGATTTTGGCTTTGTTTTCCATGATGTTAGCTTATGGTAGAGCATATCATTCAGAAGGCTATGAGAAAAGAGTACTTGTTTGAAATTATATATATACATTACACTTTTACTCGGCATAGCCGAGTTACACATTGGAAGTTATACATTGGATAACTATAATATGATCCTTAATATTTCTTATGTAACCTAGTTGGTATTCAAGAAAATAGAGTCATTAAGAGAGGCTCAATGAAGTAAGCAGGAAAGTTGAGGAAGCCTCGGGTTCCAGGGCCTCTTAGTCTGTTGTGTTGAGCGCTGCGAGGGAAAGACTGAAGTGGTTGGTGAGAGTGGGAGACTGAAGCTCCTGTGGTGGCGCTGGGCTCCTCTGAGCTTTGCATTGCAGCCCAGTGCCCATTTCAATCACCCACTTAAAAGGCTCTGCTGAAGTGGGCGTTTAAGCGTTTAAACCCTGAATAATTCCCTCTTGTTTGTTTATGTGTTCCCACTGCGGGTTTTGCTCTGGCCTGTGCAGTAAGCACTGAATAATTTGACTGAGCTGTTCAATGTCGCTTTTATAAATAGGACAAGATCAACATCTACATAAAAATGCAAAATGCACAAACTCATTCATCTCATACACACACTGACGTGCCACCAAAGAGCGTACAATCCAGTGTTCTACTATATGTGAAGTATGTGTGTGTATAATTAATAAGCACTGAATCCCAATCTGGTTAGCTGTTCCATTTCCATCTGTTGAAGTAAACCCCAGCAGTGTGCTTTACAGCTGGTCCTGCCAGAGTGTTCCTTTTCCTAATGCATGAGAGCCTTGGTGACCAGGTTCTATTGGTCTTCCGAATGTTTGGATGAAGGACGAAGGAAGTGCCTTTACATAAACAGTGGCCCGAGAGCATTGTGCACCAACCCAAGCCCCTCGCCCCCCTGACAGTGGGCCACTTCCTGTGGAGCTGAGGCCTGAAGGTGGCCTGGATTGTCTGTCATGGGATGTTTTTGGTTGAAGGAAAGCCAAACAGATAGGCGGCCCTGCTGAAAGGAAGACTGCGATCCCCTGATGTGTTTATGCTCCACAGGTGCTGCAGTCCACAGAGGACCTCACCCCACAGCTTCTGGGTGCAGCCCCGAGGCCCCGCTGGTCCATTTGGCCTGACCCCGACTCAACCCATTACTTGTGTTAATGTGGAGAGCAAGCTCAGCAGGAAGAGTTGTTTGGTTAACTCATCAGTGGTTCAGAGCCCTGAACGGAGCAGCACACTGGCAGCACGCTCCCCAGGATTCCCTGTCCATGAGTCGGCTGGGACAGGGCTGTTCTACCGTAACATCAGCCTCTCATTACTGCTGATACTATCCCCAGTATGGCTCAGATGTCTGTATCTCTGTGTGAGGTTGTGAATAGATAACAGACAGTGACTCTGAGCGTTCTCTGAGCATTATGAAGGGGGTTATAGGGTTAGGGTTGGTAAAGAGTAGCCTGAGGACAAAGCTGAAAGCAGCTGCTTTACACTACAATACTAGTTCATGTCACACTGTCTCTGCCTCCTGCTCCATCTCCAATCCTTCTAAGAGAATGTCTTGTGAAATTCACATTGTCTCTAAAAAAGACTAAATAAAGCCTGCACAGTAAATAAAACCTTCCATGCAGTCAAATATGGTGCAGGTTGAAGTGATTGAAATTGGCATTTTGAAATCTGGCCATTTTGTAGAGCGATGATGAACCCAATTTCAGAAAGCTGGTCTTCGTTTAAAGCTACTGGTTCAAGGTTTAGGGTCGCACACTGAAACACACTTCAAATGGCACCCAGGAGTAGAAAAAAAAAGCAGAAACCATTGTAATTCTAATCTAAAAGAACTGTGGAGACCAAATAAAGTAGCAAACTAATTTGGCACGGGTATTTTATTACAACTGTACCATACCATTACTATGGCCCTTGTGTTAGGTTCTTCCCTAAGGTTCACTTGAGCCATAGGAACGAGCCTACTGCTTCAACCGGAGTGTGTCTATCACATCCTATGTTAAGTGAGCTGTCTGTGCTTTTCTGCCTGTACGTTCTTCCCCTGCAGTGGAACCTCATGGATTTAGTGGTGAAAGACAAGGTTTGCCTGAAGGGAATGGAAGTGGAACAAACTGACTGTGCTGATTCCCATTTAATGCTTCAAAGGCAAATCCGCCTGAATGCCTTTGGTGTGATAGTTTGACTAGATATTATGAAGCTGCTATACATTCTACTCAAAATCTTTGAAATCCAAAAGAGTGACTTTCGCAACAGCTTGGTTCACAGCAGTTGATTCTGTGAAGCACAGTTTGTCTATCTGTTTTATTTTACTGTTTTAATTGTCCAATTCCTACTGGCCTGTTTTAGTACCTCCTATTAGGCTATTGTGTGTTTTCTGTGTGTACTTTATCACTGCATGTTGCGTATTGATAGGAAAAAGGTGTCTGAAGTATGTCTGAGGAAGCATCCTGGAGTTTGGCGACCAGAGACACTAATTCCTTTTAGCTATAAATAGAAACAAGCCACTGGCTCCGGAATGCTTGTATACAGTAGTGAAGTGTCTATTTGTGCAGCTATGTTTGAGTTGCCAAGTTTAAAAGTTGGCTGTAATTACAGAGAATGGAAGCCTGAAGTTTAAGGCTCAGATGTGAGGTATGTTTGGAGGTGGCGGCATGTCGGTTGACAGGATGTCTGCACTTGATAAGCATAAGTGTTTGTGTAAGTGTGTGTGTGTGTGTGTGTGTGTGTGTGTGTGTGTGTGTGTGTGTCGTCTGTGGTCTGAGATGAAGAACAACCCCCCTTGTCTTGGGGTTGACCTCCCAGTTTCAGCAAATAAAACAAATCACCTCAGACCTCACCCTGAGCCTTTCCACAATAATCTGACGAAACCTTTATTCGGTAAGGGAATGATAGGATTTCGTAACGGACATAATGAAATGGTGGTTAAAAGAGAGCAGACTGGCTCGGCTTGATATTGTAATTGCAGATTGATAGAGTGGTGTAACCATGTTCTAGTTGTCTGTGGTGAAAGGTTTACATTTCTGTTATTCTCTAGAAGCCCTCTAGGTAGAGTTCTCAACCAAAACTGGGTCCCTTTTATGCTTCACAGCACTTTAGACTGGCATCTGACTTTATGCCCTCTGGACTGTCTCCTCTCTTATAGCAGTTTGATAAATAGAACAAGTCATTAAATCAATACACACAGACAGCTTTTGTATGGTAAAGGGACAGTGAGAAGGCTCCATATCACTGGTCTCCAAGATAAGGAGTACTCAGCGTCTATATGACTCCCCGTTTCCCTACGTTCTTTGGAGATGTGCTCCACTCTGCATTCAAAGGGCCATACCAATGTGATGTGTTACTCTTGGCAGACTGATTCAGTTGGAAATCAAAAATCCAAGCTAAGGGTCAAGCCCCCTCTAACTCGGGGACAGAAGCTCTCAGGGTGGGTTGATGGGTTGGTAGGGAAAGTACTGGAGTCAATGTAGAGTTCATGTTCTTCATGACCCACATCCCTACCAGTACAAGCACTGCATGAGCAACAGAAAAGCATGACCCCCCCCCACCATCCCCTCCCCTTCCTCCAGACAAGCAGTGTTAGGTGGCTTTGATATACTGCCTGATAAATGCTAATTGCTGTGGTACATATTTTTCAAAGCTAATAAATACTTGCACCTTGAGAAAGGGGGAGGGTTTAGTGCCTCAGGGCTTAGCCAAGTTGTAAAAGCTTATCTTTGCAGGTGTAAAAGTTTTGTAAATGGGTCATTAAAGCATGGGCCAACTTCACACGGAGCACAAAGGGGGAGAGGGAGGGAGATTAGCTCAAATCAGCATGTTTTGAAGTACAGGGATGAGGGCTGTAAATCTCTGCTAATATTCTACTGAGCATTTTAGCAGGATGCCTTTGATGTGGGTGAAGTAATGTGACCAGCAATGTTTGCAATGTTAATCTTGTGAAAAAAAAATGACTGCCGGCCGTGCACAATCAGTCTAAAAAAGGGGCACAGCTAATCATAAGTCTCATGGAAGCTATCAACAGAAGTGGATACACATAATAACAAATAAGTATGTCTGATTCAAATGAGGTAACGTTAGCGCTAGCTGGCAATATATAGGATAGACACTAATCTAATATGGTTACATTTAAGACAGTATCTAAACTAACCTGCACACGGCTTGGAACGTTGTACCAACCAGTTAACAATAATTTTTTACTTTTAACATTTAGCCTTTTAACATAATGCTCCTGGCAACATATACATTTGCTTGTGTGTTCTAACATTACCACCCTTTCTTATGCAACATGGCATCATGAGTACTGCAGGACCTTGGTATATCGTGCAACCCTATTTAAAGCATATATTTATACCAGCACACAAACATCGCTCAGTCACCTCGGCTATGGTATACATACAGTTTGTTTACACTGGTTGCACAGATGCCAGAAGTAAATCATGAGGTTTGATTATGGCACTAGGCCACAACTTCCGTTTTCCTAAAGGGCTTAGCTGCTGCCCTGCCAAAGCCGTCTGCAGCCTGTGTGTGTGGAGCCGCTGGATGACCCGTCCACTGAACTGGAGATAAGAGGGTAAGCTCACTAGCATGTGCAGGCCCCCCGCCAGCGTACAGCCACGGTGCTGACCACGCACACTTTACTCATAGCCTAACTTCCTCCCATCTGACTGCTGATGGATCCCAAGCGGGCAGCTATCGTTTCCTTCCGGGTGGTGGGTGGGTGGGTGGGGGGTGGGGGGCAGGAAGACATGTGGGTGTGCTGTGAGTGACCAGTGTCAGGTGTGGGGCCACGGAGTCTGTCGCCGACCAGAGGTCTTACCAGCTTACCAACAAGTGTCTGCTCACTCTGAGTTTGCTAGTGTTTCCACCGAGATGTATTTCATCTGAACCGCCTCACTTTTTAGCTGAGAAAGACTATATCCTCTGCGTGTCAAGTTCAAAGAAATGCAGTGCAAACATGACTCTGTTACTTGTAGCATGCCTGAATGTCTCTTAACTTGATGACAATTTTGTAAGCGTTAGAAAAAAGATGGCGTGTGAGTGAAACCAGACATCTGTTCCATTTCCCTTAAAGACTGTTTCGTGAACAGGTCTCCCAGGTTTCCACAGAGACAGGCAAAGATCTAGGCTACATTATGTTTGCTCAGCCACCGCTCTTGATTTGGAGATGTGTCACACAATTAATGGCCCGTCTCCTCTCCACCTTCCCAAATTCCCACTCCCTTGCCAAGTTCTCTGCGCTGTATGATTATCTGAGATCTTAATTTCATGTGTGCAAATGGATCCTCTTTGAAGCGGCGCTCAGAGGCAGGGCTCCGTTCACCAGCTCACATCAACACTCTCCATCTTGGCTCCCTGTCAAGGCTGTGTGTTTTGCCGCTACGTGCAGCTTTGCGTGGGGACTGTTTCATGTTGAGTGAGGTGAGGAGTAGTTCACTTAAAGAGTTGACTGAATCCAGGCTGCTGCTTCTCCAGGGTGTTGTGTACTGTTTTACCGGAGCAATGGCTTGCTGCAACCCCGCCGATTTAAAAAAAATGTATGAGAGGTCTTGCCAAAGCTAAGTTGAAATTCCAAATGTTTTCACTAGTGTAAACTGGGCCAAAGAGTTCTGTTCAGTCCTTTGAAAGCCCCTCTTGGGTCTCTCAGTTTACTCTGTCAGAGGTGGAGGGGGATGGGCATTTCCTCTCCAGAAGTCTGCTTCTAGTAATACTACACCTGTAAGCTCATTTGCAGCCCTAAAGTTACTGCACTTTTTTCCAAGATGACTGCAGAAGGTTTCCTGATTACTAGAGAGCTGGAATCTGTTGCACAATTTGTTTTGAAATGTATAGGCGAAACAATAAGAATTTTTCTTAAAGTGAATTTATAATCAAATGTTTTGATGAATCGGTTGCCTCAGAGGAGTGTGTAAGACTTTAGAGCAGTGCAGAACATCCAGGGAAGTGAAAGAGGCATGTCCGCCGTTCCCTCATTCTCTCCTTTGTCTCTTGCTCCTTCTCTGTAGTCTGCTCAAACAAATGGCCTTTTATGTGTCTCTCTACCTCGCATGGGCTGCCTTGTTCTAAATGTCAGACTTGAAGGTGTTTTCCAGCGCTGGGAGAGCACAAGAGGCACCCAAACAGTCCTAATGAGATTTTTCCGGGGTTTTGATGGAGTGCCAGTAACAGTGCTGCTGCTCTAAGAGGCCTCCCTCCGCCGAGCCCTGGCGCACGATCAGGGGGAGCTGTCGTCGGTCGCATAAATTGTCAGCCTGTGTGGCGTGGTGTGGAGGCAGACAGCGTAGACTAAGAGCTTTGTGGGACTTTCCACAACCACACACTCTCCATAGACCATTTACACTGCGTTGCACCTACTTGGGCTCCCGCACACATGTTGTCTACAGCCCTGGGCAGAGATTGACAGTTTTATATGTTTCTCGAAAATGATGTAAGCACCTACAAACACACATACGAAGACACACCAACTCCCTTGGCCCAATCATACTTTGTGCATAGGTCCATTGATTGCCTAGTGTGGGCCAATTGCAAGCCCTTGACAGGACCAACCACCAGCCCCCTTACAATGTGCTCTCCAATGTGAGCCAGTGGTATTTGACATTTATGACCGACTTGAAAGTCTTTATAATGGCCATCCTGACCTAATGTTAGTTTTTCCAATATTATTGTTTGTAAACATGAAAGTCTGGCTTTTCCTTATTGAAACGCATATGCATGTTGTGCCAATGACGTTGTTTGCCTTTTAGATTCAGTGGCCAAGTCAAACAGGCCAGTCCAGTTATGTAGTTGCATGTTGTACCACAGCACACTGTGTTCCTGTGTCTGCTCTCAGAATAAATCACTTTCTGTGAAGGGGCTTTATCAACTTTAAAACACATTGGGGCCATACAATCCTGGTCCTTCAAGTCCCAAAGAAGGTCTGAAGAGTCTGGCGGCTGTTAAAAGTAAAATACTTTATACTTGGGTTTCCACAGAACATTAAACATCATGTCTGGAAAATTGTTTTTGGTGGTCCCAAGTGTTGGAGGAAGGCGCTTGTTTATGTGCTAAATGCCTTTCATGATAGAATGAAGCATGCCGCTTCAGCCAAGCACTCCGCAGTCCTGGGAAAGTACCACCTCAATGTAGCTAGAAGGAAAACCTTTTATAAACACTTTATAACACTTCTTAACACACAGGATCAACATATTTAAGAATAAATTAACAACGCACCATATTACAATATACTGTGACTGAACGGCACCATTTGTCTTGCTCTTTAGCACGTGTGGGTTATGGCTATGTGCCAGTTCATCAGTTTTGCTAGCTTTAATGATGTTCTTTAAGCTATTGAAGACATGTAGATTGTATATCAAACAATGCAGGGTTTGTCTATGCCCCTCACTTGTTGGTCTTGGGCTGCACTCCTTGACCCTGGGATGGGCAAAGGTCACCAGTCAGGACCATGCCCCTGGCTTGATGTCACAAGATGGATGATTCAACTAGTTTGAATGCATGAAGCAAACAAAGGTCAATATATTTAAACAATAATCATGAAAAAATAATAAAGAAACTTGGATCTAGGTCATTGGTGTTCAGTATCTGTATTAAACCAGTCTTGTTCTAAATCAGTTCTCCTCAATTGAAAGGTACATTTGCAAGGGGTGCTCTATTCACAAGTGTAAGTGTGTTGCACTGAATACATTCTAACAACCTAATGATTACAGGAAGAACCCAAGCCCCTAATCCTGAAGCCTGGCAGCTGTTGGGTTCCACTGAGCTCCTTGAGAAAAGAGCAGTCCCACCACAGCAATGAATGCTATCCTGCTGGACCTGTCCCTCAATTGATCTGCTGTGGGAGTGGTTGAGGCCACAATGTGTGTGTGTCACCAGAGTCAGAAGTGAGGTTCAAGGGATTAAGCTCTTTCTCACAGAACTGAATGGATCTTTGCTGCCCAGTGAGGTCCTGAGCCTCACCAAATGTGTTATTCCAGCCATTAAAGCCTCCAAAATGGATTGCTCTAGGCTCCGGGGCAGCACAAAGAAACTGGCCTCATTGTTCCTCTGGGACAAAGTATCAGTATGAGAGAAATGTGGACTCTTAGCTGCTAAGAACAGGGGAAATCTAAGCCAGGATGGGGATTTTACTTTGGCTGTGTTTTGGTTTGACAATGAGTGTCTGTCAGGTTACTCCGCTCTCAGAAGAGGTAGAATAGTTGGCCTAAAATTGGTTTCCCTGAAATAATAATTCTGTTCTCTCTGGCTCTGATTTTACTCACATTCCACAACCATTTAGTGGTCAGATCTTTTGGTTAGGGGTCTTTACTGAGCAAAAGCTTATTTCTACATAAACCAGAGATGCCAAGAGTAACCCCAGCATACTAACAATACAGCCGCCATCCATCACCACAGACAACAACCAATTAGCACATTCCTCCTTTCTCTGTTCTCATGTTCTTGGCTAACCCCTCCAACATTTTGCATGTTCATCAAAAAACAAAAATGTGTTCAATACTGTATGTGTGGGTGTGTTTGTATGTGTGTGTGTGTGTGTGTGTGTGTGTGTATACAGTATGTGTGTATACGTGTGTATATGTGTGTAGTGTATAATTTG
>JAVQIZ010175204.1:0-28499 GCA_036023535.2 Galaxias brevipinnis | reverse complement strand
GGAGTGTGAAATGAACTGATTCAAGGACATGTCCAGATTTGTCTCAAAACTGAAACATTGAAAAGATTGGTTTGCATCCATGTGTGTATGAGGAGTTATATGTCATTCACAACAATGGGTCCAAAAGTAAGTTTGCATGTGTGTTCATGTATCTACACTGCCCACAACTAATTCCCTGCTTATCTTATTTTAAAAACCAAATTACATTTTGAATTAATTATAATAGATTAAAAAAAAACGGTGGCTCAGTGGTTAGCACTGTTGCTTCACAGCAAGAAGGTCCTGGGTTCAATCCCCACCTGACACAAGGGCCTTTCTGTGTGGAGTTTGCGTGTTCTCCTTGTGTTTGTGTGGGTTTCCTCCCTAAGTCCAAAAACATGCAGGTTAATTGGTGACTCTAAATTGCCAGTAAGTGTGAATGTGAGTATGAGTGTGAGTGGTTGTCTGTCCCTATGTGTCGGCCCTGTGATAGACTGGTGACCTGTCCAGGGTGTACCTTCTGTCAGCTGGGATAGGCTCCAGCCCCCCCGTGACCCTGCAAAGGATAAGCGGTATAGCTGATGGATGGAAAAAAAAAAAAAATCTCATTTTATTTCTATATCACTTACATTTCTGCATGAGAACACTGACAACTGTGAAGAGGAAAGGAACAGAAAGAGGGACCAATGGCAGAGAGAGAAGTCTATAAAGATAGTAAAAACAATTTGGCATGAAAAACCTACAATATCTCCTTGCTGTCGTTTTTACCATCAAAGCAATGCGGAGAGGACAAATTCTGTACCATCCCTGCTGCTTAAATGAACACATCCACATTCTTCCAGATAACAAAAATCTATTTTCTTTGTATTTGAGTTTAAGAAAAACACCAAAGATCTGTACCAATATTGCCTTTCGGATACTACAGAAACGACTGTACTATGCAACATTTTTAAGTAGTGCCCATATTTTCTCAGATGCTGTCAGAGGCCTCCTATGGTGGACTCTCAGTAGCGTGGCATGATACAACCTTTGGCATTATGCTGTCATTTGCATACTGTTCCACAGCAAATAGTTTGTTTGACTGGTGTCAGTCTCTTAATCACCATGGTTATCTTTACTTACTTACTTTACTTTACTTAAGTCACTAGACCTCTGTATAACCTTTCTACTTTGTCCCTCTCTTCTTAAATACTCTCTTTTATTTAGTGGGACATGTCTGGAACCTTAGTCCTAATGTCAACAACACAACACAAAGCTTTGTAGTTTAGTGAAGTAACCACACTCCCTAAAGTAATCCTGTCAACTAAAACATAATACAAATGGCAAAATGTATGTCTTCAGCAAACATAATTTACTTTCAGTAAGAGCCTAAATAGCGTCTTGGTTTTTAATACAGAATTTTTAAGTAAGTAGTCTAACCCACAAATAGACGTTGTTAAGACTTGTGCCCATGTGCAAACATATGTTGTGTTTTTATCATCAAGGAAAATGCAATGGACAGTTAAGCCAGACTTAAACATTTTCCCTCTCCCTTCATGTTCCTCCACCCAACCATGTTGTTGGTTCACAGCTTCAAACCACCAGTCCACTCCACCGTCTCCAGCGGCAGTCGTCGGAGGGTCCTAAAGAGTCAGTTAGCCCGGTGTATTGATCCTGTCGTGCTGATGTGGTAAAGGTTAATGTGCTGCCTATCGATTTGCATAAACAAGTTTACTTAACTCCTGAAATAAACCTTTGTGTTGATCTTGTGGACATGGGAAAATGTTTTGTTTGCGTGTCAGTTAAAATGACATTTGAAATGAAATAGGAAATGACTTAAAGCAATTTAGTATGAAAAAAGATTGCTCAAAAATACTGTTGGTTCCTCTCCTGTTGGGTAGCATCTCATAAATGTATTATGAAGTACTGTATTCATTACTGTTGGCGGGGTCACAACATACTCACCCTCATGTTGAACAGCTCTATCTTTCACACAGGTACACATGTTTATGTATGTATGCAAATGTAGTCAATTAATGGATGCTGAAGTCTTAGACTAAACAACTATCAAAGCATAAGATTTCCAAATAATGCACTGTAAATCAAATTCATGAGGGTGCAGGGAGGGGGGGGAAGCGTTATCACAGAAGACAAACTATCATGACTGAACCGTCAGAAAGAATGCCCTTGGCCTTTTCCCCTTATTACAGAAACAAATGGTTTAAATATCTGTGCAATAGCGTGTTACGAATGAGCAGAATATCACTAACAGAGTAATAGGCTATTAAAACATTATATTTCTCTGAAGACAGGTACGTGGTTCTTGCCACTGAGCAGAACCACTTTTTTTTTTTTTTACAGACTTCCTATCTTATTCATGCGTCCCACAACTGATAATAATTGAGATTATCATATTAAACAGGTGGAATTTCATAAGAATACTGTAGCTTGCTTGGATGAAAAACCAACCACATAATGAGTGTTTATTAAATGGCTTAGTTTGATATACTGTAGGTTTTAGATCAAACCTTTAAAGTAGATCTTCATTATACGCTTGTGTTTGAGGGGATTAATTTGTTCTGAGTGTAGATAGATTATATGCAGTGTTGGGGAAGCTACTTTGAAAGCATACATAGCTTTGCAAGCTACCAATTACTTCTCACTGGAAGAAGTTGAACTACAGGACAGCTACCCTAGGTAGGAATCTAGTTTGGTTAATTAACAACAACAAAAAGAAGACCAAAGTACCAATGTACATAGATAATAACAAAATTCACATGCCAGCAAAATATGCCATTCAATTGAGTATGCTGCAAAAAGTAATAGCTTGTTCACGGGTCATAAATAAACCCAAAACATTAAATACCCCACTATTCATGAGAAAATGCAAGGAATGTAAGCTTTGACTTGGTATGCAAAATCAGACACCTACCTGTCTCCCAGAAACTAGAGTCCAGGTGGGTGTATTGCACCAAGCATTATTACTCAGATAGCCAGGTAGCTTCTGAAATAGCATGCAGACAATCTTCTCATAGCGTTTGTCAATAAGCAGCAATAATCAATCCTTCTGACTAATTGACACCTAATATATTCAAGTTCAGGTTAACTGATTCAGATTCAAAATATTAAAAACTAAAGGCAAATATGTTTCATGGGTGAGCTGACAATCCAGTTATCTACACAAAAAAGACTAAGTAATTTAACTACTTGAATCACTATGCAAATATAAATGTAGTTTGACTACCAGCAACCTACTGCAAAATGTAGTTAAATTACTAGATTAATTATTGTAGTTCACTACTCCCAAACACTGATTATACCTTGTAAAAAAAAGTAAGTTTTTGTTTATAAATTATGAAGTGTAAACATAAACAAAACATTTTATTGACTTCAAGAAACAGACAAATAAAGCGTAACTGCTAAAAATTTGTCATTTGAGAGTCCATGCTTTCATCTAACCCTTTATTTCGATTTTATTTGCCGGGACAATAACTTTAAAACGTTGCCATGTGGGGCTTGCTGTCAGCAGGGCTAATACTAATATGAATGAGCATAGGCTAATTTGAATTCTAAAGCCATCGTGTAAAACTAATCAATACCTTTAATACAATGTCAAATGATTTGTTTCAACATAATTGCACATGGAAGCTTGACTCACCCTTCAGAGAAGATTGTGGAATACACAGTTGTACTCAATGCTCTTTAAACACACCACTAAGGATACTTAGAACAGAGGAACTTCCCTCAAGAAGGCATTTATTGCATGTGTTCACACAGCCTAATCATGCTCTGACTAAGAGCAGCCTGTTTGTCTCTCACATTATTAACAAAAAGGCATTTGGTGGTTTTCAGACTAGAACAAAGCAGCAGCTTGTGGTCTATGAGCTTGAGAAACTTAATCAACTTAGTGGAGTAAAGAAGTCAAACCAGCTATTGAACTTCAGAATGTTTGCTATATATATCTATTTAGTCTTTCAGTTTTCATTTCTATGGGAAGACATGTTTTTCTTACACAGTTATGAAACTGTCTGGCCACCGGTAGAGGATAAATCGATATAAACAGAATTCATGGCATGTTAATATGCGAGCTAGAGACCTTAGAAGTAGGACAACCTTTGTAAAATCTACTTTTACATGTAGTACGCCATTTTGTGACCGTGCTTTATCAACCATGTCAAAGGCTCACAATTAACTTCCATGACATGTAATTTGGCAGGGCCTATCTTTGTTTTGTTAAAAATAAGAATCTACTTGAAACCCAAGAGACCACATCCATTATGATGATGAGTAGGAGGTGAACAAGACGCCCTCCCTCACACAACTTATTGTGAGGCAGTGGAAAAAAACACCTGTTGCTGAAACCAGTGAAGCTTACAATTTAATTTTATCAGACTGAAAACAATCACTCATTAGGTAGGGGAATGATGATGGAACCCAGTCAGCTGTGACGCTTTGCATTCTGGGGCGAATACATAACAAGAGGCCTCGTTTCACTCAAGGGATGAACCTAGTCAGCCAAATCCTGTCGCAGAAGCAACACAAGTCATTGAAAGCTAATGTCATGGTTCTTAACCTTTTTAATACCAATTCAAATTGGACAAGGCACATGTGTCCCTTTATATATTTCCCAATTGTTAAAGGCACTATGTCAACATGACCCCCCCCCCCCACCCCCCTCTCTTATTTAATAAAGAAATTAAGAAATTGAACATGATGAAACTTAAAACACGTTAACAACAACGTATGTATTGTGGCTTTACAACGTTTTCTACTGGCCATTTGGCCACAGTTTTAACATTTCTTTCCACATGGTTCATTAACATTGAATTATTCCAGACACATTCTCCAACAACTCCTTTGTCCTTAGTGGATCCTTTTCAAACCAACCGAGCACCTCTAAGATATCATATCACACATACATGAAGAAAACATCCATGAGGGAAATTGACTCAAAATGTCAATTAATTCAACTTTGAAATTATAACATATTTATATTTTTTAAGTATTTTATACTTTTAATGGCTTACCCTCAGGTAGCCATGCCATTTCCTGTACATCCACAACTGTAGGCTCTTTTCAAATATCTATGATACCAATTGCAGAAATCACTCTTCTCCCCCAAATCCATTGTATTCGCAATTGTTTTAGAGGATGATTACAAAAGAGAGACTGCATACAGTGTGTATGCACTGTGGTAAATTGAAAGTGTAATTTCCTACATTATAGGACCCAGCGGTGGGGATGCTATTGCCTCCTCTATTCGTCGAGTAAATGCAAAATAAAAACGGACTCCCCATTTCAACAAATATTTGATGGGAATAATACTGAGAAAAAGGCATTTGCCCGAGGTTAGGGAGGCCTCATTGGGTATACTGTTTAGAAAAGGATAGTGAAGCCATTTGGGTTTATTGCCTCTCCCTACTTTAGGTTTCCATGCTTCTAATCCCCAAATTAATGGGAAAATAATGTATGGTTTAAAGTTAGTTTTACTGACAGTGTATTCAAGCTGCGCTTTGTGTCATGTTTTTTACATTAATCTCGGAAGTTAACAAAAGTGTTCAAAACATTTGTTTTAGTATTTGTATTAGGTTAGTCCAAAAGGCCTATTTCATAGCCTGTTCCTTTATGTGTAGTAACTGGAAAACATTTATTTTCATTCTGCAAATCTGAGCTGTAACATAGGATTTCATAGTGGTCAGTTTATATGAAGAATTAATTTTGTACGCAAATAATTTTAATGGTGGCTATTAAAGCCAAGCTCATGTTCCAAATAAATGATTTTATTAATTCAGTATTCTCCTGGAATTGCCCAGATTCAGTGTTCAAGCATGATTTCACAAGTTTCTATTTACACAACTAATTTGAACATTCTAAAGTAATTTACACACACAACCATCCGTTAAAACTCCAAAAATGTGGTTTGTGTTAATTCCTCTGCAAATGGTGGCTGTCTAATAACATTCAGATTAGGAGTTTCTTTTTGTTTTGAGAGTGAGTTAGACAAAGCTAATAAATATAATTGAAAGTCCAATTCATTTGATACTTTCCTTAAAAACACAAACATCCGAGCTGAAAGATTTAGCCATTATTTACTTTACGAAGGCTTAGCTCATTTCCTGTTACATAGGCTGCTTTCTTTCTAGTGCTATGGCCATGAACATTTCTCATTCCAGTAGTCATGACAATTAGGATCTTAGCGGCAGTTTCAAAGACAGTGAGCTTTCATGAATGTGATCGGCAACCCTGGTCCAATTTGAGTTTGAACTTGAAGGAAATTGGATGAGCATTAGTTGTGAGCAAAATTAAAATACTTTTAGATTAAATACTGAACATTTGAGGTAAATGTTCAGTATACAATTTGTTAACACTAAATATGTAACATTCCATGTAGCTGTTCAATATGCAATTTGTTCATACATGCCTTATTTGTTTATTTAGCGGTCTCATTTTCCCATTACATGCCCATTACAATGTCCTTAAAGCCAGGATGACTATTTTTAATATGGGCATTACCCTTTACTTTCTGCTTCACCCTGTGAAAATAATAGCTGTGCTGACTGATGGAAAGGGCCAGTCTGCATAGAGCAATATTTGGTAAACAGACCCTTTTTGAGAAAGAGCCAGTCTGATTAGCCAGCACACGCAGACACGGTGGAAGTGGTTTCAGGAACAGGTGCAATCCTACAGCTTGAATCTTTTCTCTGATCATTATCCAAATTTTATTGACAAATATTTGACAATGTGTTTCTTGATCAAATTAGCTATGCTCTGAAATGAACCAATGGATTGGATTTGGTTGTCATTCAGAACAAACATAAGGTTACTAACGAAGACTCCGGCAAACTTAGACAAATGCGCAGTGTTTGTCTGGGGGAATCTTCGTTTGGAGGGGGTCGTCTGGACCTTGACTATTGTCTAGTATTTCCTTCTCTCCTCATTTAAATTCTCTGCTTGTGGCATTGTCTGCCAACTTACTCCTTCTCCCCACGTGTCCCAATCCTATCTCCCCTATCTTTGTCATCCCCTCTCGCCCTGAGGCATGGAGGAGGTGGTGGACCCCATCTAGGGGCCTAAACCATTCTAACATGCTCCACCATCGTCTCCCACATGTCAATGAGCACATTGTCAGAGGGGGGGGCTCTGGAACTGCCAATCAGCGGTACAGAAAGCCGATTTCATCTCAGCCCATGCCTCCACGCTCTCTCTGCACTTCCTTGCGTGCACAGAGACCTGGAACACCCCTCAGGACACTCCTGCCCCAGCAGACCTCTCTGCAGCCTACTCCTTCTCCCACTCCCCCCGGACCTTGGGGCGTAATGGAGAAACCCGCCTCCTTGCCACAATTCTCTGCCACCACATTTGAATTCCATGCTGTCACTATCACATATCCTGTTCACTTTCACTTTGTTGTTCTCTACTGCCCACCTAGGTCACTGGGCATCTTCCTGGATAAACCCAACTCTCTTGTCCCACTTCCCTGTAGATGGCCAGTCGCTGATTCTCCTTGGTAACTTCTTGAACATCTCCACAGACAAGTTTGCATCCTCTGGTTTTCTCATGCTCTTATCCTCTTTTTCCCCCTCCCCATCCCCTCCAACTCACAAAGCTGGTAATCAGCTTGATCTCGCACTAACCAGGTCTTGCTCTACCACCAATCTCACGGTTACTCCTTTGCATGTATTTCACCATTACTTAGTTTCTTACTCCCTTCCCCTGTTTCCTAAACACAACACCACAACCAACCCTCACTCACACAGTCACTAGTGGCCAGAACACCAGCTCTCTGGCTCCCTCTGCCCTCTCATCCTCCGTCCTGGCGTCCCTCCCTTCGGTCGACTCCTTTACCCTGCTCTCCCCCAACACTGCCACCAAGACTTTCCTCTCCACCTTGACCACGTCCCTGGACTCCCTTCATCCTCTCACCACCAGGCCGGCTTGAACTACACCCCCTGCCCCATGGCTGTCTGACTCAGTCCACACTGCTAGGAGGTCACTACGAGCTGCAGAGAGGCTATGGGCGAAATCCTCTGACCATCAGCACCTAAGTATCTTTCAATCTCTCCTCACTAAATTCTCATCGTCTGTTACGGCTGTGATAGCCTCTTTCTACCAATCCAAATTCTCAGAGTATGCCACTAACCCCAGAAAACTGTTTGCCACCTTCTCCTCGATCCTTAACCCACCAACACCAACCCACCACCTGTACACTCGACCCCATCCCTACTAATATTCTAAGTTCTGTCTCCTGGGACCTCCTCCCATTCTTCACCCTTAACACATGCCTGGTCAACAGGTATTTCCCAGCTGCCTTAAAAATAGCTAGTCACAACCCTTCTCAAAAAATCCTGTCTTTACTCATCTGATGTTAACAACCACAGGCCTGTTTCTCTTCTTCCCTACCTGTCCAAAACCCTTGAATGAGTTATACCCAACCAACTTTATTCATATCTCAAGCAGAACAACCTCTGAGAGCCGCACCAGTCCGGATTCAAGGAGGGCCACGCAACTGAGACCGCCCTTCTTGCGGTTGCGGGGGAACTCCATGCGACGAGAGGAGACTCCCTCTCCTCTGTTCTCATTCTCCTTGACCTCTCTGCTGCTTTTGACACAGTGAACCACCAGACTGTCCTCCTTACCCTTGAAGACCTAGACATCTCGGGGTCTGTGCTCTCCATACTTGCATCCTATCTGACGGGCCGATCATACCAAGTAGCTTGAAGAGAGGGTTGGTCTCAAAACCATGCAGCGTCTCGACAGGGGTCCTTCAGGGCTCACTTCTGGGCCCCTTTCCTGTTCTCTCAATATACAAAGTCACTGGGCTCAGTCATACATTCACATGGCCTGTCCTATCACTGCCACTCCGATGACACTCAATTAATGTTTTCCTTCCCTCCCTCTGACACCCAGGTGGTGCAACGCATATCAGCGTGCCTGGCTGATATATCAGCGTGGCTGGCTGCTTATCACCTGAAGCTCAACCCTGACAAAACAGAACTCCTTTTCAACCCAGGGAAGTCCAGCCCAATGACTATAGTAAAGCATTTAGTCAATACAGATTTTTTTTCAATCAAATGATCTCTTTTAAATAACTTTGAAATGAATTACACAACCACTCGTTACCTAATGTGTTAAACACTATGTGGATGCAATAACTGGGCCCTTTACCTTTTCCAATTTTCTATATACAAAATGGTATTTGGGATGCTTTCATTTTTGGCGGGAGGCACTTTTTTGCTTTATTTGATAGGACAGTAGGTAGACAGGAAATGTGGGAGAGAGAGGCAAGCACAAAAAAGGCACAGGCTAGATTTGAACTCAGGCCGCTGCGTGAAGGACTAGCCTTTGTGGTATGCGCTATTAGCCTGATGAGCCACCAGAACACCATTATTTTTGAACACTTTCAATGATAAATTGAGATTATATTGTATGTCTAAACGGTTGATAAAAATGGCAACATCTTAGTAACTATAAAGGCCCATCATTGAATTCCAGCAAAAATACAGGAGTATCAAGGTGACGGTTGACGTTAACGTGGTATTGTATAATGCCACTTTGTGATTGGGACACAATAAACAAAACCCAAAGATCTTTGGTGTGTACATTTACTACAAAGCTCTGAACTGCTGCATTACTTCCAACATACCTGTAACAAAATGATGTGTAAACCAAAATTAAACCAACTTTAACCTCTGCTAATAATTTTCAATATTGTCAATGCCCCAAGGTTCCCTTAGAAAAACCATCTCTATCTCTTTCATTTGCTATTCAATATGAATCTGTGCACATACTTACACTGGTAGAAAAGATTCATTGTTGCTGAATGAAGAGGTTGTCTCAATTGATAGTTAGAATCCAAAGTGAATCCAAGTGCAGAGTGCTCAAGCCAAAGCAATCAGCCCACTGACCAGCAGGTGGACTACAAAGGGGCTATTAATGGGATTATGTAACCTAAACTCACTTCAAAATCTGCTCCAGACATTTAAAAAAAAAAACTTTTGTGAATAATAAAGGGAATGTTGCAAGCAGGTCTTTAGATCTTCTTGATGTGAGTTCTTCTTTTCCAAAATGTTCACTGTCAGGATTCAAAAAGTTTTATTTGCTCTCTTTAATATAATGTTTAGAAAAATGTCGTCATCTACCTCACTTTGGACTTAAAGGACCTCTGTGGAGTGTGGTGCGTGGGAGAGTAAGTAGTGGTGAACAACTGGGTAGCCTACAATGTCTCATATCTTACAATTCTCAGCACCGGTCTAAAAGTCTTACCTTTGCAGAACAAACTAAATCCACCCATTTTCAAATGTTGCATTTTAAATGTTATATGACCAGCGCTGATGGTGCAGCATGACACTGAATGTGTTGCTACAATGAGGAATTACTGCAACTAAAATAATATGAATCTTTATAAAATGTTTTGCTTTATTTATCTGATAACTACACTGCTCAAAAAAATGAAGGGAACACTAAAATCACACAGTGGTTCTCAAAGAACAAAATATTCAAGTTGAAAATCTTTATTGGTATACATTGTGTAATTAGTTGAGAACAAAGTACGTAAGACTGTTCAGTGGAAACTAAATTCATCAACCCATTGAACCATGGATTCAAAATCACACCGAAAATCTAAATGAAAAATCTAAATCACCGGCTGATCCAACTTGCGTAAATTTCATCATGACAACTCATAATGTGGCTCAGTAGTGTGTATGGCCCCCATGTGCCTGTATGCACTCCCAACATCGTCTGGGCATGCTCCTGATGAGACGGCGGATGGTGTCCTGGGAGATCTCCTCCCAAACCTGGACCAGGGCATCTGTGAGCTCCTGGACAGTCTGTGGCGCTACTTTGCGGCGTCGGATGCACCAATACATACACATGTCCCAGAGACGCTCAGTTGGATTCAGGTCTGGGGAACGTGAGGGCCAGTCAATGTAATCAATGTTGTTGACATTCAAGAACGGCCTACACTCTGGCCACATTAGGCCGAGCATTGTCCTGCTCCAGGAGGAACCCAGGGTCCACTGCACCAGCGTAAGGTCTGACAAAGAGTCTGAGGATTTCATCCCGGTACCTAACAACAGTCAGGATATTGTTGGCTAGCATGTGGAGATTTGTGCGACCCTCTGAGGATATGCCTCCCAGACCATCAATGACCCACCACCAAACCGGTCATACTAGATGATGTTGCAGGTGGCATAACGATCACCACGGCGTCTCCAGACTCTTTCACGTCTGTCCCATGTGCTCAGCGTGAACCTGCTCTCATCTGTGAAGAGAACGAGGCGCCAATGGCGAAGCTGCTAATTCTGGTGTTCTCTGGAAAATGACAATCGAGCTGCACGGTGCTGGGCTGTGAGCACAGGTCCCACTAGAGAACGTCATGCCACCCTCATGGAGACTAGTTCTGACAGTTTGGTCCAAAACATGCACATAAGCAGCCCGCTGGAGGTCATTTTATAGGGCTCTGGCAGTGCTCCGCCTGTTCTTCCTGCACAAAGGAGCAGATACCGGTCCTACGTTAGGTTGTTTCCCTTCTACGCCCTGTCCAGCTCTCCTGGTATCTCCTCTACACTCTGGAGGCTGTGCTGGGAGATACAGCAAACCTTCTTGCGACGACAAGTATGGATGTGCCATCCTGGAGGAGCTGGACTACCTGTGCAACCTGAATGGGCTGCAGGTATCGCCTCATGCTACCAGGAGTGACAAGAGCACCAGCAAAAAACAAAACTTGAGTAAAATCAGTCAGGAAGGATCAGGAGAGAAAAATGGTCAGTGGCCATCACCTTTTAAAGCCATTCTCTTTTTGGGGGTTGTCTTGCTGTTGCCTCTCCTGTCCACCTGTTGTCGCCTTCAATTGCACCAAAACAGGTGAATTCGATTCACAATCAAATATGCTTCCTAACTGGACAGGTCGATATCACAGAAGTTTAATTGATTGGGTGTTATACTGTGATGATTGAGTGTTCCCTTAATTTTTTGGAGCAGTGTAATTATCTCTTGCTGTAACGACCTGGCCAAGTAGCAGCCTGTATGACAAACAACAACACAATACATGCATGTGGATTACATTTTAAATCATGCAACAGAGCATTATCAAATACTTCTGTCTCATAATACATGGACCAAGCGCAGTAGAATGAATGAAGTAAAATGTTTACAAAGTCTTACAAAGTCTTAATATTCCCACACACTGTGAGGTTTTAGCAGAATATTTTAAATGATTTACAAAATGACTGGAGGTGGACTTTAAAAGAAACCCACTTCCTTTGCAAAGATATTTGTAACATTATGCTGTAGTTGGCTTCAACATTCTTATTAGGACTTCAGGTGATTCTACTGTATATTCATAGGTAGATAGCTTTTGATTAGCTTGTTTAGATTGTACCAACAGGAAAGGTCAATTATGAAGGTCCCAACGTGCACATTCAACACTATGCCTGAAGCAATTCTTTACTAGAATAGCTAAGCGAGTTCTATGCCTATGTTGTCAAATCTGCTGGCAAGAAAGCACTTAAATCAATTATTTGTCAGCAATATTTGATGAGCAGAGAACAAACAACAGCTGCACCACTGAGGAGTAACACCCGCGGAGCCTGGAAGAAGAGTAAACATACCCGCACCAGAGCACTGAACTCCGGGCCTTTTAGCAGGTTCGTGTCCTGGCAAACACATTGCTTCACTCACTGAAACTCCATGGATCAGTGTATCAAACCATTTAAATAAAAGAAAAATATTAATGGCCTCCTTTTATTTAGTTATATAAAAAATTTTTTTAAAAGAGGCCATTATTATGTTTCAATTTGTGTGTATTTATATATATATATATATATATATATATATATATATATATTGTTACACACACACATTTTATTTATATAGTCCTTTTTCAAACTCTAAAATTTTACCAAGCCACATTGCATGCTATTGGATTACTTCCAATGACCCTCCCTGTTAATACATATGAGAAATACCAAGGTGGCAAAGTAAAGTGTAAATGTCTAACAGTTAAGTGTTGTTCCACAGGATTTTGTTTAAAGGTCAGATATTGTAAATGCATGACTTAGCCTGTGTCTTTTTCAATGAACCGGAAACAACCAGGTTTTCAACATCAAACCTCAAACTTCCACCGACAAAGTGTTGCTTACTTGCTGACGCACTGTCGATGGTAGGGGGGTACTAACTGCAATACACCCACAGCTACTTAATCACTGTTTTTGTATACCAAGTGTATATTCTCATATCCAATTTGCATCTCTGACATCTCCATAAAGTCTGTAATATCTGCCATAAGCAAACTGTTAATTCATTCCAATTTTGTACTCCCTTTTTTCAAGAGGGAGCCAATTTGTTTTTTGGCCCCCTTAGCTTCCTAAACCTGCTATTTAACACTCATTTTTGCAAAGTAAACAGCCTGAACAATGGATAATCAGAGAGGGGAATGATGGAAAGAGAGTGGCAGATGCGCCTCTGCATTGCAGATATCTGCTGCCTCTGCTCCAAATCAATCGGCAATTAGCACCGTTTCACTGCAGCTGTTTGGCCCCGATTTACTTTGTTAGAGTGTTCCCTTTTCTCAACACACGGAGGGTAATTGCCGAAACCTCTGAGGCCTCAAAGTGAATGCGAGAAGAAGGTTTACTGTAAAGACACTCTCTGAATTGCAAATAAGTTTCTTCAGATTAACTTTTGTACAATACTAATCTTTTTTAATCTAATACTTTATTGTGTGCAGCTGTTCCTCAGTCGGTTCTCAAATTGTTTTATACTTTAGCAATCGTAAGAGGTTACTGTAATATTTAGTCTGAGTGTTGATGGATCAGGGATACTGTCACTTATATGTATTTTGGAAATCCACGGCAGAATCACAGGATTTTCTTTCAGGTGTACGTTTTTAAAATAAAACCACTACTGTCTTAACAACGGTGCTGGTTTTTTTTGACTAAAAAGCCACAACAGTGGCATATGATGGTACCCCTACTAAATGAGATTTAAAAATATTATATTTGTGGAAACTCAAAACCTCCATATTCTGCTGAGACATATTACGTGGTAAAGGCAATCCTCCTTTGTTGGATTTGTTGTAGAGCATCGTGTAAAATTGAGGGTTATGCAGTATGTCATTCTTGCGCTGTTTTAAATACATCTCTCATACACATGATCTTAACCACCTTGACACCAAACGTAGATTTGAGTTTTATTGTATTCAGTAGAATTTTTTTTTTATTAATGCTCATTCGTTTTTTAATCACCCTTGGCATTCAAATGAGAAAAACAGTGTATTGTAAGTCGATTGTCAATAACAATGTTAAATCTTGAATAAAGGAAGAAAAGCTTCTTCTTCTTTTTTTTACGAAATGCCAGACAACCTTACTGGCTCAACAGTCTACAATTATGGATTGTAATATGTATTTATCCTTTATTTAACCAGGTGAGCCACTGAGAAAGGTATCTCTTTTACTAGGGAGCCCTAGCCAAGAGGAAGACACCAGCATAAAATTTCAAAACAAACATAACAGAGTCAAGAGTCAAATTCGGATACAACACCATCCGAAAAATGTTTGGTTTCTATGGAAACCCTTTTCCTTTTCGGACACTTTCATACTTCATGAGATGTATTAAGCTTGTGCCATACTATTTGCTGTAAAAAGACCTTGACTTATTAACACCTATTGAAAAACTTGTATTTGGCTCCAGGCTAAATATATATCAATGATTGATGCTGTAATTGTGTAGAAGTGACTGAGATGTTGGGTTACCCTGGTTACAGCACAGTTGTGACCATGCAAACACACACACACACACAAACACACACACACACACACACACACACACACACACACACACACACACACACTCACCACCCGTCATCTATAGAAAGTATATGTGAGCCATTTGTCATTTGTAACACTAAATGCATGTATGTCACATTAAGCAACTTGAAGCCCATGTGCACAAATGTATAAAGCAGCATCACATCAGAGACAAACCCTTGCTTAAGTTTTAAGTTTGAATTCCTCAGGCAATTTCAAGGATATCAATTTACCAGTCATTGCAATTGAACAGGTTCATCCCTCCACAATGCAGACCATCTGTAAGACTTGCAAGTCAAGTATTGACCTCTAGACAACCATCATTATCACTGTAAAACCCCTGACATCTACCTAGAGCTTACAAGTTCTGTCTTGTTTTTGTATATTTATTGTCTTCTACACCGCAGTTGCTCACCACACTTGCTCCTACAACTGCTCGCTCACTGCTGCACCACACTGTGCTCCTGCTCTTGCTGCTGCCCATCTCCACCCTGGCTATCACCTATTTAGGGTCTGTTGCACAGTATTAGATTCTGCATATATCTGCTTCCTACCAATGGCTGTTCACTTAGCATTTGTATAAGACCCCGTGCGGGGAAGCAATCAGAGCAGCGGACCCTTGCTGCCAACTTCAATCATGTAGTACCATGCATTGCAATGCATTTTTAAACCTATCGTAAGTTGTCCTGACTGAACTATATTTACTAATATATTCTAAACAATTTCACCACGCTGTAAAGATCGTTTTAGGTTTGCCAAATTACTTAACGAATTTAAAGCATAATTTTTCCAAATCAGAGAATAGTGGCATATGTATGTGGAGAACTGGGGCAAGAAAATGGGGTTTCACAGACCACACACAGGAAGGTCAAAGAAACATGAAGTTAAGAGCATAATACACAGCTATTTTCATTATTTTTCTTACATATTTCATTTTTGATTTGTAGCTTCAAGATGCACAGCATTTATTAAAATAGTTAAATAAATCACCTGTATCAGCATTATTTATTGCCTATGTGGACATACGTACTGTATGCAATCATGATCTCATCGCTCAGTCATTCTGCAAAAACAATGCTTTCTTCACTCTCCATTTGATTTATATTTGGCAGGCGGATTGGTAAAAATAAAAAGGATAATTGCAAAAAAATTGCTGTATGTTTCCCCACAGCCTCCAATATGCCCATTTCTTGCAACTCAATTATAAACGCAGTATCTGAAATTCAAAACCCTTATCAGTACAAAATTAAATGAAGTTCTCACAAGATAGATATTAAGTCATCTGACTGTCAGTACACTGTTGATTTTATCTGGCAGGCAGAAGTTTACTTTGATCTATTTCTATTTTTCTCCACATCCTTTCATATTAACTGTACTTTACAAAATGGTCTCGAGTTGGCCTAGATGCGAAATCCCCAACGCTACACTATTGGTAACAACCAAAGGTGTAAAGGTCTAATTATGCAGTACATTAGTACACTGTCTGAAATTATTAGTAAGTCATGAGTCATGCTTATAACAATAGTTAATAAAGACAATCTTATTATAGTTTAGATTAGTCAACCTTATGCCAACTTCCTTCCAGTTTGAAAAGGGTTGGGTTTGGATAGTACTTGTTTACTGAAAGGGCTTTGATCATAGGAGAAATGTTGTCCTAGCTTGTTGCATTTTATTTGGGGAAAAATGCGCTGAAGATGAACAAACGCACTGTCTGCTGAGATTTATGACTTCAAATTATGGCTGAAGCTTTTTCTTACTACTGTTGATGGCACCTGTGGAGGAAAGTGATAGCAAGTTTTCAGAAAGCAAAGTAGCTCTGCCTGTGACCTATTGCCTTGTCTGCCAGCTGCAGGGATCAATTAGTCTTTCTTGTGTATTAACAGAGAGCAGAGAGAAAAGCGGGGACATATCTACTATTTTGTGATTTATATCAATGGGCTATAGTACCACACATTGTTGTTGCTAAGATCTATGGAGGAACCACCAAATGTAGTGCAGCTTCTCTCGTGGCTCATTTGCTCTGGAGCAAAATACAAGCTAGCAATGTTTGATTTCAAAATGTTTGCATTATCTTTAGAGTATACGTAAAAGAGAGACAAAAGTAAGAATGAAAGAGATGAAGAAGCACTCACAAAAAAAATATAATTGTATGGTTTTCTCTTCGACTGTATATGTCCCTTTAGGAAATCCTCACAGATATCGTATCATGCATTACCTTGTTTATTTCAATGGAAGGTGGTCAGTCTAAACCATAACCGGCTCCATGGTGTGAACTCAACAATGAGTGGCTTCACTTCAGGTGACCCTGAGGCTATTAGGCAAAATACAGAGCATGAGAAACATTGCATGGTGAACTTTTATGAACATAAAGTGCAATAAGAGCTATTTAGTCTATTTCACTTATTTGTGTCACTTTGGTGATCATTTTCCCATTGTGTCAGAAGGAGAAATGTTAATTGCAGATCATGCTGATATTATTCGTAAAAGGTTAGCCAAAGCAATTCAAGTGCAATTCAGTATCTCACAGGTTCTTAAACGTTGCTCCTGTCTATAATAAATATAAAACACAAATTCCCTTCAGTGTTTAGAGAATATACTCCTCAAAAAGAAGCAATTAGATCGAACGATCCATCCTCGCCAGCTAGTCACTATAACAATACTGGCAACATTGTGTATTACTTTGTGTGCCATCAAATTCTCCTGATGTCCCCTCCTGTTGAGATGAGAGTGAGGATACGAGGCCCAGCTTTACATTGTGCTTTTCCCAGCGGTCCACGCCTGCCTGCAGCTGTGAGGGGTCATGGTTTGGCTGTAAGAATGGTGTTCCTTGGTATGCAATGAGAACGGGGTTCCTTTCCGAAGACCAATTCCTTCATCTGGTTCCAGTTAAAGCCAGGGCCTGGGGCTTGTTTGAACACCACAACGGATAGAGAGTTTTATTAATTCCCATGACATATGTCCTCAGAATCTATGTAGCTGTCTACGCTGGTTTAAATTGATGATTTCATAATTGTTCAAAATTTTCCAACATTGATAAATGTGAAGAATACTTTATTCAGTTTGAAAGGTTTCTGTGATAGAAATTTTTGGTTTGACAATATTGAAAATCTACTTTTTCATCTATTATAGAATATGATGTTAAATATGTTTTAACTTTATTTTTACTTACATGATTTTACCAATGTGCAATACACGTGTTTAAGCAGGACCTTTACCTTGAATGATTTCTTCTCTCTCCAAGATGAATGCTGAGAACATTTAACCCCAATGCAGTGTTGTAGCTTGCTTCCTAAGTCCCAAGTCCCCAGTAATTTCTGTCCTGAAGCCAGCTTTAAATAATAAAACTTGAATGTTACATTTTCATTGGTTGGTACTTAAGTAAAATAGTACATGTAGCGATCAGAGTTTACTTTCCAATGTAATGTACTTCCCCAAGTAGATAACTATTAGCTCTTGGATTTTCTTTCTGCAGATTATGTTCAATTACCTTGTTAAAATCCTAAAAATGTAATCTTCTCCTTCTGCCTCATTAAAAATTCCTGAATCTGAGTCGCCCTACCCCCTTCTATTCAAATACCCGCCTAGCCCCCGCCTGCCCGCCTTCTCCTCCAGATAGAAATGCTGAAGCAGGTGCACGACATGATATGTAGAGTCCTCCCACCCGTGAACGAGATTGGTTACTTAAGAATGTGTGACATCACAAATCTGGCTTGTCTGAACTCACCCGTTTGAGACTGTCCTTGGTGCAGTGCAGTTTCAAAGCAGAAATGCTCAGCCATGGCGTTGGCTGCTTATCTTGCTCCTGATATGTCTTGTAGCACACGAAAAACACCGCAAGGACATGATAACAACGTTAAAAAACAGATTTTCACAGGAGGGGGGCTTTAAAGAAAAAGATGGGAGGGAAAATGTACAAAATGTAAATAGCTAATAAGCAGCTTCCATATTCATGCAGCAAGTCCTGTCACGCTTGACTGCTGTCCTCATGCAATGTCCTCTCCCTCTCAGCTACGGAACAACAGCCCGTATTTCTCTTCCTGGGGCATATAAACATAAGACAGCAGAGGTCACCATGCTGAACAATAAAGTTCACCTCAGACACCTCTGCCAGATTCCTCTCTTAAACTCTGATTACTATCTCTCTGTGTTCACACCTCTCATGTGTTGCGTCACATGAAGTGGATTATCTAGGCTGGAAAATAACTGTTCTAAGAAAACTGATTGTCTTCAATTAATTTGAAGAAACACTTTTTCATCAGATGGACTAGTTTGACAGTCCACAAATTATTTTCTACAGTTCTAATTAAATAAATCCACCAAAATCAAGGGCTAGGCCATTGTTTATACAGAACACATAAAGTTGCATGGTTGATAAAATATGAATTGAATCTTATCATGCCTTTGTGTTGTTATTCAACCAGACTTTGTTGTTAATGTGTTCATTTCATCTGTCAAATGCAGTCAACAATCATCTTTTACTAAAGAGATGATTGCATTTTATGGAAGTTTGCCCTCATCAAATGTGCTTTATTAAGTGAGCTCATTCCCAGTCATCATAACAGAGTGCATTGTGGGTCTTCACCCCCTGCTGGGAAGATTGTATTCTCACAGCCGGGGGTTGCCATTCTCTACAAGTCCTAGAAATCGAAACCATTACACCTCTATTTTGTGATTCATGTTTGCTAATGGTTGAGGGATATCCCATTTTCTGTAGATTTAAAGTTGATGTTTCCCTTAAGCGACTTTGTCATCTGTTTTTATGACTTGTGACATCTATAGTTTCTTAAGTGTAATGTAATGTTTTCTGCAAGCAAACCAAATGGCATACTGAAATCCATAAGTGATACAAAGTGAGTTGGGAAAACCAGTGGATTAACAGGCAAATATGTTCAGTAAAAAAATGTAATGCTTCAGTGCTGCTGCAAAAGTACTCTTATTGTTATTTTTTTCTGTTCAGAATGTGTCTGTATACTTTTTCCTTATTAAACTGAATATAATTTTACTCACATGGGGGAGAAATGGCTTTTTCCATCTCACTGGGTTTATGAGTTAGATTTCCTTATTTGGCCAGCAGAGGGGCTCCCCTGCTGTTAGGCCCATATTGATGAGAGCGTAAAACAGGGTCTGATGTTTCTCATGCCTGACAAGACCACCACCACCACCTGCATGTTCGATGTGTTTCAGTAATTGATACAGGAATGAAACCAACAGCATTATGAGTTACAAAATATTATAGGGATACAGGTCTAAAATATGACAACTGGATTGCTAATTCAGTTAGGTTTGTTGACACATTGTCTTAAAGTTGGTCCTTAGATCTGTGCGCCTTTGGTATGAACATCTCTCAGAAGTTAAAATGGCAAAATAGTATTGGGAAGCTTTTCTTTGTATTTCCCCTGCACTTTAAATCAAGGCCAATAACTATGTTGAGTGCTGTCATTTTGACAGACTGTAGGTAGGCAACCCACACCAACTACAAAAATAACATAATTCATGCAATCCAGGTAGACAATTAACCTGAATTATAACAATTATAATCAGAGAGTGGGTTTGGGTGTTGTTTTTCCCTCAACCATGTGTACACTCTTGAAAAATATTGTCTCCTGCAAGGTAAAAGGGCTGCCACCCCCTCGTCTTCCCGCCATAGCGGTTTCCTTAGCAGCATGTGCTGTGGCAAAAACACATGGCGTAAAATGTCACATTTTGAGACTGTGAGCAAACAAAGTAAGGCAAACATACTTTAGTTTTCCCCTAGGAATCTATAAATACGTATTGGGTACATTCAATAAAATTATTTTCCTCAGTTATCATCTGAAAGTTGTCGTTATAAAATATCGAACTATACTCCCATAGCAAACTCTACATACTTATCTGTGAAACAAGAGGATGCTTCAAAGTGGCTCTTGAACCTTTTCAAAAGGTCAGTTACAATACTTGTTCTGGGACTATCTTTAAGCCTACGCGTCACCTAGGCACCTCAGACAGGCTTGTTTCCGATTGTTTTGCCCTCCAACACGATGCCAAACCTGGGGTTTTCCAGCTCTATGGCTTCTTCCATTACCTAAGTGGGCCCCTGCTGCAGCAGCCAAGGCCAGGGCAGTGTGGTAACCCTAATCGTCCTCATATAACCAAAGTGCTATGATGTCAGCATAATCACATTGTTTGTATAGTAACTCCGTCTGAACGAGCCGTCTGTTTATGTGCAGTACTTCCCTGTTACGGCCCTGAATGTGAGAGAATGAATGATTGCTTACGTTTCGCCGCGCACTGAACGTGTTGAACCTTTGCAGCGGCCACATTCAAACGTTACATCCTACATGTTTAGTCCTATTGACCTTAGACAAATCTGTGGATGTGTGACCAATCACTATAGTATGACACATTGAATTTGTTATGTTATGTCGAGAACGCAACCAACGTGAGTGCAGAGGTCTATGCCAAATCGCACAAACTTTGAACAGAAATAATGCAATTCAATTGGACGATTACACTATCGGAATAGAAATAAAAATGGAAATGAAGTCTTAAAATACAAACAAAGGTCCCACATTAGCTATCTCAAACGTGTGATAGTGTGTCTTGCAATGCGCAAAGCCACTTATGAGAAAAAGACTAACGTCCTGCAAAGCATGTGGAGATTGAAGACCATGCTTTCATCCCGTTGGTTTATCGGCTCAATAGCCTCTCACTTCTTCCTGTGCTAAAAGTCCCAATGATTTGCCCTAGTCCCGCCAGCACCTGAAACAATTCATTAAAAATGAATGATGAGAAAGCAAAAGCCTTTGAGGGGAAAGAGAGATGAGAGAAAGATATCAGATGTTAGTAAAGACTGTTTTTTTGTTCTGCAGTGAAGCCTTACTTAGCTCGTTGACCAGTTTATTTTATTGTATTATGACTATCACTAAATAAATTGGTTCTGGTATGACGTATATAGTTTTTCTCAAATAAAACACATTTCATATAGAATATCATAATGTTTGTTATTGTAAATTGAACAAACTGTACTCACACAATTTATTATACTAAAATATTTTGATGCAGAGTGCAATTGATGCATCTGAAAGTGTCAAGCAAAGCTGGTTTTACCTAGCTGTATTTTGGGGGGACCTTTCCCAAGACATTTTTCAGAATGTCATTTAGAAACACCATAGCCTCACTCTCTGAGAAAGTGAGGTTATGGTTTTTCTAACTGACATTATTTTCTCCAATTAGTACATCATTTCCCTTTTTGGTCAAACTCTTAATAGCAGAGGGTTCCAGTATGTCACTCAATGCATATACGCCATTTAAAACCACTGTGGTTTCTATAAATTTGGGTTGAATCATAATTATTATTCCAGGGTGCATAGGTACAGCATTTAGGTTCCCAAAACGTTTTCCAAGAGAATGAATCATGCAAAAAAATCACTGTGGTTTTGGGTAGTTTTAAAGTCATCATTCCATGTCCAGCTCCTGAGCTTGATGCAGCAAAAAGTGAAAATGGTAGCGTCAACGTCCCCTGTTTAAATGTGTCTTGTAAATATTATACAAAGAACAATAGTGATCAATGTCACTCATTAAGTCAAGCACATTTGCTATTCCATCACGTGCCATGTAATTTCTCTGCTTAGGGAAAGGTCTCTCCAAAGACAATGTGTTTTCAGGTTGTCAAACCTGTGACACAAAATGGTGCTTAAATGCTTTTGAAACATGCATTATAATTTGTATCTATTTCTGTCTGCTTTGTTGTTTATTCCTACAATACACACATCAGCACACATCCTTATGTAGTTTCTTTATCAAATCTGCCTTTGCTTTCAATCTATAATATTTTCAATCTATAATATAATCTATAGTATAACAACCATAGCTCCAGCAAATTCTCTGCTATCTGGCAGAGCAAGTAATGAGGAGGAGAAATCAATCACCACTATAAAAAAGGAGCCCTGCCAAAACAATGGGAACATATATTCTCTGAGCCGTAAATCAAAGCGTTTGAGGCGTCCAGATTCCTTTAAATGTCTCCAACATGCACAGGCAGCGGCCTTGAATATGTGGGTACTCCGTGGAGCTACGGCTTGCTTGATTTACGAGTGACTTTTCGGTTTCTATTGGAGGGGTTATGGTACTCATTTGAAAGCTAGCCTTCCTTTTGCCAGCTATAAAAATACAATAATTACTGTGTTAATTTTTGGCATTGCACAAAAGGATGTTACACCATTCTACACAACTAACAATCTACCTATCATCTCCACATTTGGTGTATCTGGACCGTTATTAAATGTGCCACATAATTGGGCATCATTAAAAGGAAGTATAAGTGCTGTAATTAATGTCACTTGTCAAGCACTAAAAGGCCTTGCAAAAGATAATGGTTCCCTGTGGCTTGGATACGGAGACCTTTGAATCTGAAGATTTTTTTATCACAGCTACCATCTACATCTCATGAAGAAAGCATGTGGACATCCAAAGATATTTTTTTCATCTGTCCCCTTAAAAAAACACATCATCACACTGTTTGCTTTAATTTCCAGGTTGAGATATTATAATTATCTGGACAATCAAACAATAACTGTGATGATGGTGATTTATGTTTTCTGTGTAGTGATAGTTACAATATCTGCGATGACTTTTTGTATTGCCTTATTCCGTTTTTTGTTTACAATATTTACATTGTGATTAATCAACTTCATTTAGACAGGCCAAATACACCATTCCCTATGAGGATGCCCAGTGTATCTGTGAAATAATGTCAATAAGTGAACTCATAATAATGTACATTTCTGCTTTTGCAGTTTGACACGAAATGTTGGACTGGTTTGGAACAAAAGTTGAATTGTGGCTGTCTGCCCGAATCTCATGCCAATGATAGCCTCTGAGACCTTGCCTTTCCCAGCAACTTATAAAAAGTTTCCAAAATACTTTTATAGCTCGGACTAGGGCGACACTATAAACCAAGGTTCTACATTTTATATTGTTTTTTCTAATAATGGTCCTGACATCCAAAAACCAAGAGGCCAGTGTCAACAGGAAAACATGAATGTCGGAATGCTTGAAGTAAGTCGGGAATTACTCTGTGAAGTCTGTTCCATGTGGAACATATTTACACCCCCCCCCTTTTTAAAGGTACAAGAGTGAAAAGAAGAATGCTTATTATTTTTGAGTCGTTCACCCTGTAATTCGGTGAGTGACATCAGACCGTTAGGGTTAGGGGTTCCTCTTGACCCTGGTCATATAGGCTGGTTAAGGTTCAGGTGTACTTTATTTGTAGGTAGATTTGTGAAAGAGAATCGATATTGTGAGAGTCAAAAGATAGACCCAGCATTTTCTTCAATTGCAGTTGTGATAGATTATTATTGATGTCTGCTTTTCAAACTTTCAAGCCTCCACCTTTATGGGATATTCCAGTCAGCACAAACCACATAAAGGAAGTAATACATATGAATTTTATTTGTGCTTTTAACATAAGTAATCCAGGTCAGTTTCAGTTATTTAATATTTAAGGCCCACGATATTCAAAAATAAATAGGTAGGTTACTCCATTTACTGTATCTTGTGTTTTCCTTTCAATTATTCAGATCTTTTTGTAAATATGAGATACAGTAAAATAATGTATTTAAAGTATGTCACCCACTGTATCATGGGAACATAGGGTCAGCCTCACAACATTCAAACAAGGTGTTTGTGACTGTTCTCTCACGCTTGGATTCCAACCTACCTTGTTTACTTTGCCACTATTTGACATGAATTCATCGTGAATCACGATGTGTAGTAAATCAATGGATGACCTAATACAGGATGAGGAACAGAAACATCCCCCTTGCTCCTTGAACCGTAGCACATGGAGTCTATTTCCTCTCAGTGTTTATAATACTCGGGAGCATTAAGGCATGCAGCTATGGCAGATGTAATTCTCCCACCACCGACTCCTCTTGTGTACATTTCCTCTACCTCCCCCTCTGTTCCTTAGGCAAAGCATGATTACCCGATTTTAATGAGATTTTTAATGTGATTTTTTGAAATCCCCTCGAGACGATCAGACTTTCACTTATTTAAGCAGTGTGGTTAATGCTCGTGGTGTGGGACTATATCATGGAGCACATGTTGAAGAGCCTCCTTCCCACGCTGGTGTTTCTGAGGGGGGTACATCGGGGTTGATCCCCCCTAGACGACTTCTCAGGTGCATGGGCTCGTACAATTTCCATCCAGCTCACTCAATATTATTCCCATGTTTGATCGGTTAGAGGGAAATAGGCACACACATACACAAACCAACACAATCTTTTTCTTATTTACCTCAATGTTGCGCTCACATTTCCTTTGTTTAGCCTCTCTACAAGCTGTCATGAGGTCACAGTACATATAGTAATGGGGCATTGTGATAAGTACTATGTCCCTGCAGAAGGAAACATCCCGACAGAGTCGCTAACACGAAGAATCCTGCAGCGATTGAGATAAATAAAAAGGGACAAACTCAGGGATGAACATCGCCTGGCGATATTGATCAGGATGAAGTGCATGGCACCTGGCACCTAATTAAGTTGTACATTTTGGGATTTGGCTGGGAAAGCTTTCTCTGGCCTCCCAACACACTTAGTACCATGGACTCCTAATACTGAACTGTCCTGACTACTGTGGCCAATCTATGATGTGCGTCTGTGAGCTTTGCTAGGCAAGAAACATGCCACCATTTAATTTATTTCCAAATGGCTAACTATAATATATAAGACAGATAGAAACTGGGTGGCTCGCTAAATTTGTAAATAAAAATACTATGCTTTACTTAGAGCACAAGTTATGTTTTTGCACGTGTATGTGCAATATCCAGTTGTACCGTGCTTCCTGAATGTCTTCTTAAAAGCATTCTATCAAACCTACGTCACTGCATTACATAACTCCATATGATCACTAGTCATCATGTATCTGTTTGATACTCTGCTCGACCCTTCACCAACCTAGAGTACAGACCATGGGGTTCAAGACACATTGCTAGTTAAAGGGCTACGCAAAGGTATTTTAACTGTGGGTCAGTCAACGAATCGTTTCCTGGGAACTTTGTATTTCAACACCACTCAAGTTTCAGCTCTCTTCTTTCTCAAGACTCCATTCCTCGACTGTGTGGTCATGGTGCGCTCCAAAGCGCGCGTCACCCTGAATAACGGTGATGGTTGACAGACCTACAGCACCCTTCCACGTGCTAGGCCCAGGCTCGACAAGAACATGACATCATAGGGCAACATGCCTGGTTTCCACAATGAATCTGGGCCCCCTTTCAACGTTTACCTTCGCCTGGTCCCATTGCATGGACGGCAGCTGCTCTCAGTCTTTTTTGAATGGAACCCAGTGGTTTTGTGGCTGATGACGACCATATGCTTTGGCAACAATCAAAGCAATAAAAGTCACAGTATTGTAAATTTATTTTCTTGCCCTACCTCGTCCATCAACTCCGTAACAGTGTTTTTAAGAAACTTTTCTTTTTTTTTTTGCACAACAGCAAGTACTGAAAGTTTGCCAAAATGCAATGCTTAATATAAAATGTCAAAGTCCATTCTGAACCTGAATAAATAACAATGTTGTCAGCACTCATTCCATCAATGACCTGTTCCTTTTGCCCTTATTAAGTCATATTGTATATGTTAATAAGTCATGCCCTTTTGAGGTTATTAATAGATAATCTTTAGCTGCATCTTCATGTGCTATTTCTTTATCATGTGATAAGAAAGAGTGGCAACGTGCCATTCTCTTTCATAAGCAGTCTAAACAGAACATCCATGTAAATATTTTACATTCGAAAAGAGAAAATTGGCAGGCATGTGGCTTTCAATGACATGACATTTCTATTGCCTGCCAGCTTTTCAGCTGAATGCAGCTATCAGCTTGTGTATGTGGATCCATCATGTGTATAAAAACGCTGACCCCATCTTGCTTGTAAATGCCTAAAGGTAATTACATATTGTTGTGAACCTTTTTGTAAAACTACAATAGAGAAAGGCATCCTACTTTTGCCATTTACTCAACAACATTATTGCTCCCTAGAATCAAACCTCAATATCAAAGACCACCAAGCTACTTCAGTATAGTTTAAATGATTAATGGCCCTATTTATGTTTTCACAAACACACTATTTGTGGACACATAAATGTGTATACTGATAGCCAGTACTCCAACTGAATGTTGCCCTAAGGGACCTGTTGTGGATATGCCTTAGGACTGCTCTCATTTCAGCCGGGGGGGACTTTGGGCAAACAAATGGCTGCCAGGACAGCTGAGTAGTGGCGAGAGATAGGAGGAGAAAGTGGGCTGGCTATGGGAAGGTGGTTGGAGAGGAGACCAAAGAAGATTGACAGGCTGCCAATTAGGACCACTGGTGTTTGGGAGAAGTCAACCTCGTCTGGTTGCCACTACACTTCTGTGTGTGTGTGTGTGTGTGTGTGTGTGTGTGTGTGTGTGTGTGTGGAAGACAGTAGGTAGGTGGGACCTTTTGACCGTTTCTTGTGAGTGGTCCATCCTTGTATCGATTTGTGACTCCACTACACTTCTCTCCCGAGAGAGCCGATGCCTTAGGTGTGTTCAGTAGCTCACTCTCTATGGGATCCATAGAAGGATTCCCACCAGTGGCATGCACGATTCGTCATTCTCTCTAAACATATTCCCTCTATGCTCGCTGCAAGAAAATGGTCATCCAGCGGCGCAGCGCGAACATTTGGAAAGTTTTTTGAAAGTCAGAAGTGAAGCATTGCTGTAACACGGATTTGACATGTTACATAGTGGGTGATTTTCCCTTCTCTGGAGGAGCCGACTGCAGTAAATGAAGTGAGAAGCACCCATTTATTCTCTCCCCCTGTCTTCTTCTCATCACATTAACAACCTCTGCCCCTGCTTGTATGTATAACAATAGCTGCCTCATTCTGGAAACAAGAACGTAAGCCTATTTGAGTTATGACATTGAATCTGATTGCATTCAGCAAATTTTGTCCTGCATATGCAAAACCACTATTAATATGGGTGTGTTAAATTCAGGTCTAGTGCTACCACAACTCGATCCTCAGCTACTAGGGAAAAAAAGTCTACATTCTACCCACTGAGGATTTCTGGGAGCTGTCACCACAGCTTGGAGACAGCTCTGAATTTATCTGCAGGCTGTCAGCGGAATTAATACAGATAAGGGAGAAATATGACAAAAGTTTGAAAGTCTGAAGTCTAAAACGAAGCTCTCTCACTGCCTCATGATATAAAAAGAGAGGCAAAATGAGGGGAAATATCTTGAGTGTTATGAATTTAGAGAACTACAGTTGGAAAGAAGCCTGAAGCTAATTGTATCTTTGCTCTGTCCAAGACTCCATTGCTGCCCAAAGCATTTTGTCCAATTTTGTAAAGTCTCGTATGCCATGATACATCCCTGCATCCCTTACTATACAGTGGTGACCAAACAATGGAGTCTGTGAGACTGTGTTTTGTTAGTAACCTGATTCACTTAAACGTACGGTGACAACAAAGTGGCTGAAAATGTAAAGGTGAGAGACTGCCACGTCAAAGCTCTATGCACGTGTTGATACGCTTTTTGTGGGAGTGCATTTGTTGTTCGTTATAATACTCGGGAGTTCATTTGTTGACATTATTAATGGCACTTGGGTCCTTCACTCGTAAATAATGAGATGTGTGAAAATATCTTGATATGTGTATTTTCAGCTTTCAGTGGGAATCCTCACTGTGGCCTAATCATCCACTTAAATAATTAGTGAAATATTTACACAT
>JAVQIZ010175162.1:0-17971 GCA_036023535.2 Galaxias brevipinnis | reverse complement strand
GTGGAGTTTGCATGTTCTCCCCGTGTTTGCGTGGGTTTCCGCCGGGTACTCCGGTTTCCTCCCACAGTCCAAAAACATGCAGGTTAATTGGTGACTCTAAATTGTCCGTAGGTGTGAATATGGATGTGAGTGTGAGTTGTTGTCTGTCCCTATGTGTCGGCCCTGTGATAGACTGGCGACCTGTCCAGGGTGTACCCCGCCTTTCGCCCTGTGTCGGCTGGGTTAGGCTCCAGCCCCCCCCCCGCGACCCTGCATAGGATAAGCGGTATAGCTAATGGATGGATGGATATTTTATCCTGACGCCTATTTTTAGTCCAACTGTTAGTTCATAGAAGTAAGTGTGGCTTACAGGAGTCTAATTTTAAAACTGTGTTTTATCGGAAGAGTCCTGTATCAAGTTAAGTGTGGTGCGACGCTTGTTTTGTTTCTAACGTGAGCAAGGTGGGCAGGGATGAGTCCTTTCACTTCTGAATTATAAGTGATCACCTCCAAAGCCGAACTCATCAGTTTGTCTGGCCTCTGAGGTTAATGATCCTTCTGAACAGCTAAAGACATTACCAACATGCAGTTTCCTCCCATGAACGCCCTCATTCATCAAAGTTGTTTCATTAGAAAGAGGTGAGCCTTTTTTAATATTGTTATCTTCCTTCCTCCTCCCTGCTCCCTTGTGTTCATTCTCAATAGGTCAACAACTTTGTGGTATTTGACGGCTTCTTCCTTAACAGATCAGGTAACATCTTCGCATAGCACTGCCTCCTGTTTTGGTATTGTTTGGTGTGGCTTAGAATGGTTGTGTAACCGTTCCTCTTTTTCTGGTCAGTGGTAAATGGAGCAAGTTAGGACATGTGTGGGTGTCCCCACCCTCTTACTGTAGGGGCCTCCTGATGTCACGCTCAATGGGCTGCCTCTGGCTGTCAAATATTTTACCTGGCCAGTATGTAGCAGCCCGGGTTTAGTCTGATTTTGGTTCTTTGAATATTTAGTCCAAATTTCTTTCCTTATATTTGTTGATTAAAGGCATTCTACATTACTTATGACATTGTGTTCAGTTCACAGAGCATGCTTTGCATCTGATAGTGTAAGATATGTCCAGGTGTTGGAATCTGTTAACCATTACAGTAGTGTTATTTCAGTAAAATAACTCCCATTAGTACATTTTCTTTAAACTTTCACTTGTCAGAGAGAGTGTAACCATGGAATCTGTTGTTGTGTGAGGCGCACCTTTCAGAGGACTGATCTCTTTCTATTCGGGTTACAAACCCTTTTGTTTTACCAAACTCTCTCAGGATCTCCTCCATCCCCTCTGACGGATCAGGGAATGTACGGCTTTTTGTAAGGACACTCAACCTCTTTCGTTTCTGCCCTTCCCCAACATGCAACCACCCCTTTTCCTGTTTGGGCTATCCATCAGTTACAGGAACCCCACCTGATTTCCTATAACTGTCTCTATGCTTTTCACCCTTCTTATTGTTTGGAGATTCTCTCCCTTTTTCAGTTCCACAATTGCCTCTATTTTCTCCCAGCTAGGTTGAGTATATGTCATGTCAAATGCACATCATATCATGGCATATAATAAACTGTGACTGTCCCAGAGTCTAATGGATTTATCAGATAGAAATCGTCCCCATAACAAATATCCTCCGCAATAACTCACTGATAGCACTGAAATTGCCTGTGTCCTGATTTGTCCCTCTGGCGTCCCTTAATGTTTGTCGGTTTCCTGCAAAGGCAAGTTAACATCATGCTGCCCACCCTGTGTTTCCCTTTAATCATTTTTACTGGGGGTTAGGGAAATACTGTGTTTGCGGAAACCAGTTGTTTTCTCAGGGGACCTAGGCCGCATCATGCATTTCAGTATAAGTTGTCTTGTGTTTAGGTTAAAGGGGAATATTGAAGTCTTCCGACCGTCCACCGAATTGTGTGCCATGATGAGCTGTGCGTTGACCACTCTACTTTCCTTTGCAGCGGCCCAGTTGAGAAAAGTTCCCCCAAGAAAGCCGGACGGAGAGATCAAACCGTACTCCTTAATGGAGAGAGAGGGTGAGCCACAGGGGTTCTTGGGCTGGAAAATGGAGAAACCATTAATGTACACCCCAAAACAATTTATAAATTGAAACAGTAACGGCTTTATATGAACACAGCCACATGCTGTGCTTTTGCGGGACAGAACGTCATTAGTTTTTGAAAACGTCTCACTTCATTACTGCTATTGTCAACACAGCCTGAAGGGCGTTTTGGCATCAAAGGCATGTGTGCGGCAGACATTCCGCCTGTTTAGCTCAGCTTCTGCTCAAAACAACACTGAGCTGTTGATAACAACAAGCGTTTTTAGAGGCTTTGTTGACCTAAACATTCAGAGCCTGCTGCGTTCATATGGGGTGACAACAGTATGTAGATATTATCTTTTTTTTCAAACTAATTCACGGTAGCTTTAGCCATTGGGATTGATGTCAACAACATGAACACATAAATGTCTGGTATTGCTAGTGATGTGTGATCTTATATCTGAGTAATGGGGCAGTGCTGTTTCTCACTTGCCTTTCCGTTTCCCCTTGCCCTACCCTTTTGTGTTGTCCATCGTCCAGTTGTGCGCGAGGAGCAGAAGGCACTCCCCTGGCCGTTTGTTCCCGCAGCGGCTCCCCCCCCCTCTCCCCAACGGGTGGCATCCTCCCAGTGCTCGCGCTCCCTCAGCGTGGACTCCTCGCCCAGCAGAGCCAGCCCGCGCCCCGCCCACTCGCCAGCTCCTGCCCCTGGGGCCTGCAGGGGCCCGACACCCCAGTCTCCGGTCATCAAAGACTGCAGGGAAAAGCACCCCAGGTACGGGCTCCTTGTTAAAATATTTTCTCAGTGCACACTCAGGGATGGGAAAGTGGCTACATCTGCACTAGTATCTAGCTAGCCGTCGCTCTGTGCAGAGGGTTAGTGCCAGGCCTGGCAGCCAAGTGCTGCATTCCGTGGGTTAGGCACTAAATGTGCTTTTTATGAAGGACAAAGAGGCCAGCCTCGTCACTGTGGGCTCTTTGTCTCTCTGAGCCTAGTTTCCCTCGCTCTCTTGCCCACCTAATTGTCTTTGCTTGACCACCATGGCTCTCCGTGTGCCTCTCTTGCTAAACACTGTCTCTTTCTCTGCTTCTCCTTTTTTTCCTCCTGTCTGTTCTCATCTAAATAAACCCACATACGTTTTTTTTTCCCACCTAATTTATACCGCTCAAATCTCAAACCCTCACAAAACACCTCCTTCATTTTAATCGTACCATTATCCTCCTTGACAACATAAGTTCCCTTAATCGATTTCGGCCGAGCTTCCATTGACCACCCCTTGACCCCCACCATGGCTTGTACCTTTCAAGGATAGCCCATGGTTTTTAGTCTTGTAGTTAGCCTAATGTCTGTGTGTCATGAAGAAAGATTGTCAAGTGTTACTGCAAGGATTATTGGATGACAACATGAAAGAGGAGTGGAAATACAAGTGAACAAGAACAGGGTTCCTTGTTCCCTTTAGATGTTTTCCCAGCCTTTCCTGTTTTTGTCCCGGTTGATGAAAATGTGATGCTGTATCTACTGCTTGCCTTTTTCCAGAAGCCATTAAACAATCTCTCACAAAGATTAAAAAAGTGAGATAGTGTTTATTCAGTGAAATCTGTTAACCTCATGCACATGGGTTGCCCTACCAGCTCATTAAAGGAACATGGTTGGTGGTACAGTTCCATTCCACATTCCCACTCAATCATACTGTGTGTTTGATAGAATTTTGCACACCTTCATAAATTCACTGCATAAGTTTGAATATGTATGATTTTCCATTTTTATGTTTATATTTGTTGTTTGTAGCCTTGGTTTTCCTTAATTTTCTAATTACGGTGTACATATTTTGTTTTTATTTCTGCCGGGTCCTTTTTCCCTAATCTATCCTCCCACTCTCCTACTACCCTTTCAATTCCTCCTTCATCATCTCTGTTTGCAATTTCTGCAATGCTCTTTGTTACTCCTCCTGCCACTCTTGCTTGCTATCCTCTCCACCATCTCCCGTTCCTTTGGCAGCCAACAGGGTCTGGTTGCCCGAGGCAACCTCTACAGCCGCCACATCGACAGCCGAGGCTTTGGGCTACTGTTGGAGAGACGGCAGAGCGCCTTCCAGCTTCCAGGTAAGATGTTGTTCTGGGCTGACTCACCATAACAGCTAACTAAAGAAACTACATTACCCATGGGCCCATGGTTTAGGTGCAGAGCATTCAGGGACTACATGTAGCATTGTGTTTCCCCATAACTGTTAGTGATGTGTGCCTCCTCAGGTTTCAACCCAGTGTTGACAGACAGAGAGACAGACGCACTGGGACACACAGACAGGTTTGCAACTACTTAGACATGTCAGTAGTACATTTAATGGCAGGGTTGGTTGACAGTCCTAAGGAAATGAGAACTACTTGTGGGGTTTTCTGCATTTGTCCAATATTATGTCTTCCGTTTAACACACACCTTCTTATGAACTCTTGCTGCTCACTCTGTCATATCCAATTGTATCCCCATTGTTGTAGCATTGTAACTCCCCAAACCTTGGTCTTGGTCTGCCTAGGTCCCAACAGCTCTCTCTCCCACCATTACCCGTATCCAGGAAGGAAGCACTGCGGACCAACACACCTGCCAGAGAAACAGAGAGCAAGGCAGACCCTGATGGGCATACCAGGACACAGGACAAAAGGCTAGGGATAGTGATCCCTCTAAGCCTCCCTTTGGTTGAGCCATTGGGCCACAGGGCTGTGCCAGAGGCTGTGAAGGCCATGGCGAGAGGGGGCGGGTGGTCTTGGACGGTGGGGGAGAGCTGCCACACAGCCCAGTGGGTTAAACAGAAACAAGAGTACCGCAGTACCAGACCCTGGTGATGCAGAAGGACGGATAAAGAGAAAGACAAAGAAAGAGAAAAGAGGAAATGTAGTGCGTAGACATTTTTTTTGGGGGGGGGGGCATCAACACTCCCTCCTACTTTGCCATCCCCCACTTTCATACTACTGGAAGTTTCTCCCTGCTCTGTCTTTTATTTATATTCTGTATCCTGTATACAGTGGGAGGTAAGTGTCCTTAGCGCAGTGCGTGGGTGAACTAGTAGGTTTGGACAGATAGTGGGTGGGAATGTGGAGTTGAATGGCCGGTATAACGTGCATAAGGAAATTAGCTTGGAAACTGCTTAATTGGTCATAGACCACAATCACTCACAAACTTGGAGGAAATTTTTCATGCGTTCTATGCAAGTTTTATACACGGTGTCTGCCACTGCAATTTATTTGACTGGTGCCCATTTTATAGAAATAAACTGCACTGATGACAGCATCTGAGTCACCGTTACTGTTTTCTCAATAGGACTTTGTCATGCGAATCCAATGAATCATGGATACAGTGATGTGATATGATTCCCTTTGGGATTTATCATTGTCTAACCTTTGCTCCTTTGAATAACCTGCATTACACTGTTCTGTCTGACTGTTGAACAAGAATTATAATACAGACATCGGGAGCTATCCTTAGGTCGCTCCTTGTAATTAAACAGATAAGCACTGTAATCAGAATGTTCTTGTCTGGTTACACGTCAAACATTCATTAGCCTCCATCCCCCAGAGATTTTGATCAACCAACTGTTTACCATACAGTGAGGCTATTTCCTTTGAGTCTGCTCAGAAATGCATGGACTTTTTCCAAACCCCTGCACTCTGCCCTGTGTTTCACAGTACAGTACAACATGAAGAACATTTTAGCTAAATAAATGATAAGCACCCCACCGTAAACTTCCTTTGATAATAAAGGAAGGAATTCCAGTCAGTTGTAAGCCAACTCTTTGACTAGCTTTGACAGGATGCACAGATTTACAGCCTGGAGGCTCAGGGGAGACATGCAGTGCCGACTCCAAGGCTACAGTGAGCTAGCGATGTTTGCACTGGAGTGATGATCTCCCATGCGAACAGCGTACACAGTACTTCTGGTTTTGCCATCAACACCTGACACAGGCTTAGTATCCCAGCAACCCCCTCATCTGGAAGGGGCCTCGCAGCCTTGGGTAGAACACTTGAGCTTGCTGTTATAACATTAGAAGGGTTAGTGATTTCAAGATTCATAATTTACCTCACATATTGTAATGGCAGAGATCCTATTTAAAGACAGGACAGACTATATAAAAAACCACAATTTTATTTATTCATTCTTAGAATTAACAAGACAGTCATTTTAAACAAAGGCAAAATAATTCACAAATTATTTGTTTACCTCAACATATATACATCTACAACTACCATGGTGTCTTTCAAATAGACGTCAACCCCATCATATGAGGATGTTGCATTTTGTAACTCATAACATAAAAGGCATGGTTGAACCGCATAAAATATTCAAAACCATTTCAACCGCACAGTTAAAAATGTTATTTACAGCAATTGGGATGACGTCTTTTTAGTGACAAAGGACCTGCCTTTAGATCCCATGTTTCAGGAGAAATTCTAGAGTACATTACTTCCTTGTACAGGCCACTTCAGCCAACCAGTGTAAATTAGATCTTTTATCATCTTCACTACATATGTAACCTGGAAAGTACTTTGACCTTTTCAGTAGTGCTAGTTCTTGCTTGACAAGTTTCTGTAAGCCAAACAAATTCCAAATGTTTCCATTGGAACACAGGACTTGGCTTAAGACTGAGTAGATGCTTAATGATTACAAGAAGATATGAACGTAGTTTGACTGGTAATGCCAACTGGAAAAAAAACAGCCTCATAATATTTTCTACATTCTATTTAGAGAACTATGCCTGTCTTGATTGCTGACTTTCAGCTGCTTTCCCTGAAACAAAAACTGCTTCAGCTCCCATTTTGGACCAGATTCACTCATTGTTCACACAAGGTTTCTTGTTGGCACATTGTTGCTTTTTTACTCATTTAAACCCGCTAAAGAAAGTTTAAACTGTTCCCTGATAACTTTCAATTGAAGTCTGTCTCCTAAGTGTGGTTATCTGCTAGGTAACTGTCAAGGAATTCCCTCCCACTTTCCCCCATATCTATTTCACATGGTAAAGGATTTTAATTCTCTAGTCGGCGTCTCTGAGCAAAGAGAGGTAGACGTTGGACTGGATAAAGCGGGGGTAACAGTCTGTGTCCAGTAGGGAGTAGATGCGCTTTTGTGCGAGTGAGAGGGAGGTGTGAGACGGTGCCTGCAGCAACTGCATGGTCAGGTCTCTAGTCTTACTGTCCAGGTTTACCTGGAGGCCGATGTAAGAGAAAGAATGATCAACACAAGATTTTCAGACCAGACAGGAAACCTCATGCCAATAGATGATAGATAACATGCAAACCACAGCAAAGATTAAAGGTGAGCTAGTGACTTGAGATGCAGATCTTATCGTTACCTCCCGCGGTGCTCCTGACTGGATGTAGGTGGCACAGATGTCCCGGGCCCGCCTCTGCAAACTGAAGTTGTTGGACGAGTGGCTATACTGCTCACAGGCCAGATAGAACTGTAGGTTTTCCTCACTGAATTCAGAGCGCAGGAATGCTGCAAACACAGACACGCCCGCTGTGGGGGTAACAGAGGGGGGGGTAGAAAGAGAGGGAGGGTTATTATTAGCGCGCACCAAACAGTTACGACGTCACTAACTGATATGGAACGTTCTCACGTGCCGTGGGACCAGTATGTACTGTCTTACAAAGTATACACAAACACTCTACCATGCCAGAGAACCAAGACCAAACCAGCGTATTTTCCTTTGTCTATTGCATTCTATGCTTCCCTCATTCTACCCTCATATTTATCTGTTCCTCACTTCCTCTTTGTGCCAAGATTGTCAATTGAGAAATGTGTTTTCACAACTAAAGTGGGGATGAGGACACAAAGAAAAGGTCTAAGATTGCTGATAAAGTAGTTACAACACATTGTTGCATAAACACTACAGCTAAAGTAGACAAGATCCCACCGAAAACCGTATTCATAGAGTCCCTGGGCCAGGAAAATAAACCAGAACAGGCAAAGTAAATCAATCTGTGAGTCATCACAAATCAGTGCAGGGAGTCACCTTAACAACCATGTCCTTTCCACAATCCCCCAAACATATCCTACATGCTCTCCGAAGAGCCACAGCGATGAGGCGACTAATTGTAGACGATTTAAGGGTCTGGGTGAGTCAGTCCCAGTCAAAACATTTAATTTGAGATTATTAACACACACTTTGGGGAATTCGAGCAGACATTAGAAAGCCCTTTCCAAATGACTTGAGTCCTTGCAGGTTGTGCATACGTACTTCTAGTGCCAACGTCTTGCGTTGTGGTTTTAACTTTTTGGAGAAAATATACCAGACACAGGTATGGTGTATCTGGGGTAGTCATGTACTTGATTTGATTTGATTTGAAATGGTTTATTTCGGTCCATATATGCATATGCCATACACCTATACACATACACAAAACCAACATCCCTTAAGCAGAATCACTTTGGAGAGGTTTTCAGATGGAATTAACAACGCCAGTTTTTAAAGTGGCACAGTAATACATTGTGTGCCAAAGTGCTATGTGATGTTTTCAAATCTTTTTAGATTTGTAGTATTGTCTGACTACATGACATCGGTGGCCTTCCAAAGAAGCCATATGAGAACAAGTTTGGGTTAAATCCAGAGGAACTGTCACCGTCGCCAGGAAAACAGAAAGGATTCTTCCACCATTCATAGAAGCTCTCCATTTCTTCACCGCTTTTGTGCTATCCTTGTCCTTCTTAGGAACTCCCTCACGTACTTTGTTCCACCAAGAGTCTACGCCATAATTCTAGTACGTTGATACATGCTGCTGGTGGAACAAAAGGAGTATCACAATGAATGGAATGTTAGATGGTAGCTATTCCATGTCAGATGTGTTTCTACAGACATGTACAAGTGTCCCAAACTAGAACTGGTATAAGAAAGCACGTGCAGGTTTTACAACCACCAAAAAAAGCGACATCATTGCAACACATCTATGTTTTTCTCTCATTCGAAAACAAAGAGAAATAGAATGGTAATATTCTATTGATGGTGGTGTAAAATGGCTTTGGTGTTGACTTTATTCTATTCATAGCAGCTGCTTAGTGTTAAGGGGAGCTGCTTGTACTCAGATTTACTGCATAGCACACAGACCGGTGACGTCCGTATCAATGACCACCAGCCACTTGTGAGGTCGGAAGAAAACATGCGGGGGGTACACTTACCCCGACTTGCCAGGAGGCTGTTAAGCGACTCGGCCCACTTCTCCAACTCTTCCCTGCTGAACTGGCCCTTGCCGTGGCCCACCTGGCTCCACTGACGGAGGAATGGGAGACGGGACCTCCTATCTTTAGCACTGTAAACAACCAGGGACAAACGGGGAGAAAGCGAAGCACAAAGTCGGGGAATCTTTCAAAAAAGATGTTGCACTTGTAAATAGCATTGCATTACTGTATGTAAACATGCAATTCAATCAAACTTGGCTAGAACCTAGGTTTGCTTAATAGTGCCACTGCAACACTATTTCAAATGGTAACATCCTAACATTTGAAAACTTGCGAACCTTACTGATTAGTTATTTATCTTTAAATGTATGCATAGCAGATATATAATTATCTATTACTGAGAACATACATGCTACCATATACTGAGAAAACGACATCACCCTTTTGTTGGATTAGAATAATTTAGTTATTAGTGTTGTGTATTAACCATAATCCTACCTGTCATTCTGCACAGTTTGGGGGATATTTGAATGGGATGAATGGGGACTCTGAAATAGACAAAAGGTGTTATTAAAATGCCCTTCCTCTTTTCCTTCAGCGTTAATCTTTCTAAATCCATTTATTAATGTGCAGGGTATTGTCTTCTGCCATTTGATCTAATCCTCCAATTAAGTTTAAGCCTGTAACCTTAACACAATGGGAATGACAAATAACTGGTGAAAATCAGGATGTACCTGTCCAAAAAGACTTTTCAGGTGAAGCTTGGCCGCTGATAGCTTGGCCTTAGCATGCTGCCGATGATGGTGTGATTTGAACGGCAATGTATTGGAAGAGGGAGAATATCCCAGGGAGGGCGATGGTTGGTCGTCCCTTTCCATACTCTCAGTACTGCCACTGGCTGCTGGTGCCAACTGACCATCACTATACGCCCTGTACCCTTCATTGATGCCTACAACTCCCAGGTGGCCTTGCTCTAGCCTACCCAGCTCAGTGAAGTTCTCAACGCTCACGCTGTTTTTCTTGGTCAGTTTCTCCTTCCCTTTCTTGACAGGTGTGGGACCTTGTTGCTGAATCACAGGGAGGGAGGAAGGCCCCTTGCTCAATTCATACTCTTCCTGATGAGGGGTGTAGGTGCCAGACTCCCCGTCTTCACCATAGCCTTGGTCCTTCAAGGATACCCTTCTCCAGTGCAAAATGTCTAGGTCCAGTAGGGACCCCTCAGAGCTGAACCTTCGCATTGTGCTGAGCAGGTCAGATTTGGACAGATGGATGAACAGCTATAGATGGTAAAGGAGGAGTGGCAAGGAACAGTCAAATAAATCAAGGATAATAAAAGGCTTTCTAGGAACAGCACAGCTGCAGCCAAGAACAGCATGTGAAAATCAGACAGAGAAGGAAGGATGGGGGAGGAGATAAAGGGGATAATTTAAGAAAAAGTGGGTCATTTCATAAGATCGCGGTAACACATTATACTGTTCTTGCTCCTTGCCAACAAATGTACACTGAAATATGCTAAAGGTAGGAACACCATGGATACATTTTAACGGCCTAGTTTATGTTTATTACCACAAAGGAAGTTCTTGTAAACAACACCCCCAGGAGAGTCACAAGACAGAAGTTATATTTTTTGCTTTCTGGATAAGGAAATTCACAGCCTAACTTACACAACATACGAGTCTGATTTTGTCAATCAATTCGTGTTTGTTTTCTATATGAGACATACAACCAAATATACTTATAAGAAATCATTTTCAAAATGTGTGAATAAGCGTATGATTCAGGTGGAATTATTATTAGTTATTAACTGCTACTTCAGTTAAATGTTTTATTCTGATTTAAGATAATAACGTGGTCTATCAATTCAACTTACCCCAAGTGTTCTGCGATTAACAAAGCACCTCGGTTGGCATAATTTGATTTCAAACAAATATTATATTCCAAGGTTTGAACCATATGTGACGCCGACTGTAATCGTACAGCTAGCAAGTGTCGGTGTCAGATCGATCCTGTGACACTCCACCTCTCCGGAGATTCCACTGAACTATATTCCAATTATTCCAAATGTCCTCTTAGCGCGGAAAATTGGATACAGCACAACCAAGAAAGTTTTCAACACTTGAGTTCACACTTGAATGAAACAGAAACGCCTCCTGTCTATCGCCACACCTATGCCGTCGTGGGCGACGCAAACTATGGTTATTTCGAGCGCTTGGCTTTCATTGCATGTCACGATTATTCACATGGATGTAGGTGTGTCCTTGAAAAACGCGATAACCCACTTTGTGAACTCCCCACAGTTAACAACTTAAGCCAACCAACCAACCCAAAAAAAAAAATCCAGGTGTGATACCCTACGTTTGATTCTATGAGGTGGAACACTTCACAAATGAAAATAAATAAATAAATAAAAATAAACACAATGCCAAAATTAAGTACACACTTATTTATTGAATCGTCGATACATATAGGCACACCTCAGTGTCTTAAATTCAGTGGTAGCCCATAAACAAGTAAACTTGACAGGCCAATTATTTCGAAGTTTAGCAATTTCAATGATAACAATTTATAAAGATAGATACAGCATTATACATATGAATAAACGCTAAACTAATTTACAATAGTTGACATTATTTTCCAAATTATTTAATCTAGATAATTACATAAAAACAAAATAAAAAGCGCTCAGGCATAAAGTAGTCAATCGCAATTCCCTTAGGGTCCTTAGGCAAATCATTGGTGTCGCACTAGGCAAAATCTAACGGGATGTCTGTATCTAGCTATACTTAGCCTTAGCTAACTAATGAGATGGGACTTTATAAACGTATAAGGCTAGAGGATATTAACTAGTCACATAAAATGTGCTTTGACTATTTTGTAATATGAATATTACCAGTTGTAGTTGTTGCACGACCTTGTAGACCACTCATCTCTCCAAGGCGATAATGTTATGTTGTGACCCAACGTTGGTTCATGGTTGAGATAATTCTATCTAGTCTACCTGAGTCTGTCTGTGCGGCTAGCTCCCGTTAGCTAACGTCAAGTTGTTGCCCATGGTTAATCGGGATTAACCCAACGCCTGTTTGCTAAATAGTTTGAATAATACCAACAGAGACGAACCAACAAACATCAACGAGCTAATCAAGGTAGCGGACCTGTTCACGTTCAATTTCAACCTAATTTATTAAACGATAATATTATGATGTGCAAAAAAAAAAAAAGCTGCCGTGCTATATTGATTGAAAGGGGCTACATATCATCATGACATTGGCGGTAATGTCATCAGTATAGCTGAGTGGATAGGTTATATACTATATATATAATATATATTGCAGACATATGCAGTTCCTGTATGTTACTGTGGCAAACGAAATTGAGTCAGCTGCATTCGTAACTTCAGTGTTTAGTGTGTCGAATTTTACACAGGAAGACCATGGCATCAGAGACAGAGTCAGGTGCCATGATAGAGGTCACTGTCAAAACACTTGATTCTCAGAGCAGGAGCTACAAAGTCCGTGGAGAGGTACTACTCTAATTTTACATATACTATATATATATATATATATATATATATATATATATTCCACGTTATCAGTTCTTACAGGCAATGTACTGATTAAAGCATATTTTTCCTACCTCAGTTGACTGTGAAAGAATTCAAGGAACACATAGCTGAGTCTGTTGAGATCCCAGTGGACAAGCAGAGGCTGATCTACCAGGGCAGAGTGCTGCAAGACGAGAGGACTCTGACTGAGTACAGTGAGTAGCACAAGCCTACCTTCACCTTATAGCCAAGGCTGTGGGTGTTATGTATGAACAACTGAAATGTCCCTCAGATGTGGATGGAAAGGTGATCCATCTGGTGGAGCGGACCCCTCCACAGGCAACCCAGTCTGGCTCTGGGGGTGGGGGAGTGCCAACCGGCGGGGCAGAGGGAGGAGCAAGCACCAGCCACTCCTCTGCGTCCTCCTCGGGAGGACCCCACGACCGCAATGGGAACAGCTACGTCATGCTGGGAACCTTCAACCTCCCTGTGAACATCATGGACCCCCAGCATATACAGGTACACTTTCCTGAAGAAAGCACTTGTCATTGTTATGTTGTAATTCCGTAAGCTATAGTTTCATACAGTGTTCATTTACCAGAACTCTGGGTGATCATTGGGAGTGTGTCTGCAGATGTCGGTGCAGCAGATGTTGGCTGGAGTGGGGGAGGAAGGCCGAAATCCTAGAGTTAGTGCCAGCACCGGAGTAAGGTCTCATTTCTGAACCATCTAAGTCAACCACTAGGAAAGAATGACATGATGGTAGTTGATTGTTGCTGATATTCACAGCCACCATTTGCTGTGGTTCTTCCAGAGCAATGGCTCAGTGGATGTCCATATCAACATGGACCAGTCGACACACAGTGAGCCAAGGATGAGGCTCCAGTTGGCTGATAACTTTCTGAGAGATACCCGTTCTCTTATCCATAGACTGGAGGTAGAGTTATGACTACTGTAGCATAGGAGGCAAACTCAGAGCAGCCATATTCACCATAACCATTAGGAGAGGGGGATTTTGAATTTCACTATGAATGCCTGTTTTAAAGGGCCAGTCCAGCGACTCGTCATCTCAGCAGCCGGAGCCTGAGGCGCCTGAGTCCACTTCCTCCTCTTCCACTGAAGGAGCAGCAGGAGCAGCAGCACAGCCCATGGACACCTCTCCTCCAGCTCCACCATCTTCTGCACCCTCCTCCACCTCCTCAACACAGACTGAGGGTCCCCCACGCTCTGGGCCTAAGTAAGACATTCCATTGTATGCTGTTCTGTCAGTAACGTTTTTATTAGCTGACTTCCAAATCCTTGAAGCACCCAGTGCCAAAGTGCTTATCTCTCGTTTGCGTTCCCTCGCTGGCCTTTCTCTACAGTCACCCGAGTCCTGCTGAATTTGTCGAGGTTCTGTCGGAAGTGAGGAGGGTGGAGGAGAGACTGCGTCCATTCATCGAGAGAACTCACTCTATCCTGGGCGCAGCCACCTCGGCAGATTACAACAACAATGTAAGGAAGTTGGAAATGGTCCCCCATGGAACAGTAAATGTGAGCATCGATGTCAGGGTTCATGTTGCCTGGTGTTTGTGTAAGCACATGTGTTTTAATGGTTCCAGACCCAGGAGAGGGAAGAGGACCAGCGTGTTCTGAACCTGGTTGGTGAAGCTCTGCGTCTTCTGGGAAACACTTTGGTTGCCCTCAGCGACCTGCGCTGTAACCTGACTACCACCCCTCCACGTCACCTCCATGTGGTTCGACCCATGTCCCACTACAGCTCCCCTGTCCTCTTGCAGGGTGGTATGCCTCACATTCCAATACCAGTAAGTTTATACTAGACTGTTTAAAACCACATATTGAGACAATTTTCACAAGGTTCATATTTCAATGCACAAGACCTTACAATTTCGCCCCAATTTCCCTCGACACACACAGATCAACCTTGGGACCACAGTGACCATGACATCAAATGGGAGGCAGACTGCAGAACGTCTGGATCCGTCCTCTGATTCTGCTGGCCAACCAGAGCAACAGGACCAGGGGCAAGTACCGCCCCCACAACCCAATGTGACCAACCAACAAGCTGGCCAGGGACAGGGGGCTCCCCGTGTGATCAGAATCACCCATCAAACCATGGAACCTGTGGTCATGATGCAAATGAACATTGAGGGTGGGTCTTGGAAGTGCTATCATTATATCCATCTTCTCTGTTCTTTCGGTTATATGTTATTCCCTATATATATGCCAGTGATCCCCTAAGTGATAAACCCCCTTTCTAAGGTTAAAGCACAGCTCACAAGGCATACTTTCCCCTCCTACTTGTAAGGTCAACAACAGGAACCTAGATCCTATGTGTATCGAGGCTTTAGGCCAAGTTCACTTTTTAGCATATGGGACCCTTTCTAAGAGGTACATCAGTCTATTTTACAAATCCCCAAAGACATTATATCTCCCAGAACACTGGCCTAGCCTAGTTAGTTAATTCAAAGTAGGACTCAGGACACTTTATGTGATGAGGTCATATGGATTACATTGTGATTTACAAAAAAATATGAAAAAAGAAAATATGGACTAACCATACGTAGATTCTCTCTCTAGTGTGTAAATAGCAAATGTCTGTATTGCCTGCAATCTAATATATTTTCGTAGTTGAATGTTTTGAAGTAGTTGTCCGTGTCCTCAGACTGACTTGTGTAGCCTCATAGTCTTCCTTGCCAGCTGTGAAGGCAGAGACACCCTCAGTTTCCTTTTGTCTTTCACTTCCTCCATGTTGGCTCAGGTGGAGCTGGCTCGCTGGCAGGTCCCCAGTGTCTGCTTCCTTCTTTCCTCCCCCACAGTCTCTCTGCTTCCATTTTCACACGCATGACACATTTGGCTTTGTATCGTGTTTGACTGCACGGCGCAGCCTAATATCCATGGTGTTCCATTCAGGTGAGTCTGGGGGTGGTCCACAGGTCCCCGGCCAGCCAAGCCCTGCAGGCCTTGGACAACCTGGTGAGTGGTGTCTACCTTCCAGCTCTGATTTCCCCGAATACTTTATTTTATATTATGCCTTTTCATAGTACCCGCCTTTAAAATGGATGTGTTCCACCTGTCCACCTGTGTAGGAGCCACACCCATTCAAATCCCTGGGCTCCCTCCAGAGTTCATGCAGGCCATCGTGCACCAGATATCCCAGCAGGCCGCTGCCATGGCCGCCGCCTCCTCGGCGGGTCACCCGGGGCAATCACAGGCTGGAGGCGGCTCCACCACCATGGGCGAGGCCTCTCTCCCTCCCCAGGCTAGAGTGGTCTTCACCCGGCCCTCCTTCTCCCCCCGCACCCCCCTGCCTGCAGGCACCAGGGGCACCACTATCAACCTGAGGGCAACAGTGCCCCCTGCTGGAGGGGCGCAGCCACAAGGACAGGTAAGAACAGTTAAGGTGGACTCGCATTTAATGTTGCCTCGCTGTTGTGCTTCTAGCATTGCATCGGTAGCTGATGTATTTTCATCTGATCCCAGGGCACCACTCTGGCACCCTCTCCTCTCACCCAGATGATCAGTGGGCTGGTTGGTCAGCTCCTGATGCCCGGCCAGCCAGGTGAGTGCAGCCATATTTTGACCTTTGACCGCGACACTTTAAGCCACAGGATAAGAGGGGATTTTTCAATCCGTGTTTGTCAATGTGCTAAAGATCTTTCAAGCAAACTGACTCTGATCCTCTGATTGTTTTTCCCCAGGTGATCCGACGTCCTCCTCCTCGTCCTCCTCCTCCCACTCCTTCTCCTTCTCTGCTTCCTCATCTGCTGACTCCTCCACCACCCCACCCCCGGCCTCAGCCAACACCTCCGGACAGACTACCACCCATACCACCAGCACCACCTCCATAGGCCAGCCACCCGAGGGGGTGTCCGAGGGCCACTTGGCCCAACTGTTAGGCTCTCTGCTGGGGGGAGTGGCTGGGACTGGGGCCCTGGGGTCTGGAGGTGCTCCCTCTATCACTGTGACAGTGCCAGGGGTCCCTGGGTTCTTTCCGGGCATGTCAGACTTCAGTCAGGTAAATGATGCCCCACAGTTTACAAATTCTGCAATATGCTCACTTTCAAACCAGGTGATTTGCATAGGGTAAAATGCATGGCATTGATGAAATGAACTCTTGCATCCGCATATATTTATCTTGCACATCAGTAGTGAAAGGTGTACATCAATGATAGATTAAACAAGTGCGAAAGAGTGACGCTTCTATAGCTAGTATATAGTGTGGTGAATAGCTCCAGGCTAACCAGCCCTTATTTTTTCTCACCGGCCAGCACCCTCCCCCTGGCACCCCGGCACCCCCTCATGCAGACAGTGTCGGCCCTGACCCTGCTCCCCAGGCCTCTGGCGATGGAGGTGGAGCAGGGGACACGCTGAGCCCCGAGTTGTTCACGGGCATCGTCCAAGGTGTGCTGTCCACCATGATGGGCTCCCTGGGGGCGGGCCAGGGCACAGGGGAGAGCATCGCCCAGTTCATCCAGCGGCTGTCCCAGACCAGCAACCTGTTCACACCCGGTGCTGGGAACGCGGTCGGTGAGTTGGAGCACGTCCCTCGGCCCACAACGGTTGTTGACATCGGCGGTCCTTTACACTCAACAGTGTTTAACCGGTTTCTTGGTTAAAGCAATGCACACTGTTTTGAAACCCGCCAGACCGCCATCTCTCATTGTCTCTCCGCGTGCCGTCATTGCTCGTCTGCCTTCGCTCTGTCTGACGTGTGTGTGGGGCTTCCCGACAGGCTTCTTCGGGGACCTGCTCTCGCTGGTGTGCCAGAGCTTCTCCATGGTGGACATGGTCCTGCTGCTGCACGGCAACGCCCAGCCCCTGACCCGCATCCAGCCCCAGCTCACCGACTTCTTCATGGAACACTGCCTCCAGGGCCGGGAGCCCACCGACGCCAACATCGCGGTGAGTGCGTCCCCACGCTGCCCCCTGCTGGCCCTACTGATAACAGACCACGCTGCGCCCTGTAGCCTGTATTGAGGTTCTCTGAGGTTTGAGTGTCGTTGCTCTCTCTCTTTGCAGGCAGCTGCTGAGGACCTCATAAACGGTCTGGAGGAGTATATAGCCGAGAGCTTTGTAAGTGGCCGTTTTGTTTCTACAGCGCTGGCAATGTTCCTCCAGCCCTGGGTTCATACTGTACATAACACTGCACGTGTGTGTGTGTGTGTGTGTGTGTGTGTGTGTGTGTGTGTGTGTGTGTGTGTGTGTGTGTGTGTGTGTGTGTGT
>JAVQIZ010175121.1:0-16120 GCA_036023535.2 Galaxias brevipinnis | reverse complement strand
ACAAGAGCATCATGATCATGTTAGGATTGAAACTGCATTCAAAGGCATCTTTACTTGTTTGTGCATGTTTGCATGATGCAGCTGTAGCATGCTTGCTGATGGAAGTATTTCTACAATGTCATCCACTTTGAATATCATTTTCAATTTGATGGCCTAGGTCCTACTTATGCAAACAAGCCTATGACCAACCAGTTTCTCTTGTGCACCCTCACCTAACTTCAATCACCACTGCAAGGTGTTGAATACCCACGTCTAGAGTCAGTCTTATTGAGATGAGCCTCACCGTATGACTAGGGCATTTGCATTGTCAACCGCCACAGCCTCAGGGCTGTGAGGAGAAAGCACCACATAAGGTGGCAGCCAGGTGCTGTCCTTGTCTGAGACGGCCCACCCAGGTTACTGATGGTGGAGCCCTACTTAGGCGCTGCCACAGGGCTCAGTGAGGCTCAGGTGAACACAGGGATGTGGTTTGAGAGCTGCGCTATGAGGATGCCAGGGACTCGGTTGTGTTCAGGGTGAGTTAGTTAAATAGGAATTATGTCCAAAAACCGGCGTGACTGCTTTTCTTTCGTCTTCCGAGTTGTTCAGTCAGTGTGCATGTTTTGCTTATATTTCTGTGTTGTATGCTGTGGTCCTTCAGATAAGTTGTTGTTTTTGCACGTGTTTTGTTTTGATTTAGTCACAGATCTGCCTTTGTGGTAGGAGATACTGTACAGTTGTGTTAAGAAACCTTGTCATTCATGTAATTTGAATCAATGTAAGCAGAATATGTTTGTCCTGAATCAGTGAAATAGATATGAGTAGTAACACTTAACATTTCAGCTTGTTCAGAATAGTTTGGACCCCCTACCCCTCCTGGTATTTGTCGGGCAGCAAAGTACTTGCATTTGTTGAGCTCTAGATTGATGTATTTCCGAAGATTTAGCACTGAGTCACCTCCGTTATTTAATTTATGTTTTTGTTTTTTATTAAAGAATTAGAAAGACTGTGGTGTGCTACATCCAGCCTAGAGGATAAATATTATTGGGGACTGTGTGCATCATGCATTTTCACCTACAGCAGGTTGGCGTTGTTTGTTGAAAGCAATCCTGGCACTTTACTGTAACTTCATACATGCTGCAGTCTATCTAGCATGTCTGCCCAACACACACAAGTTCTGCTCAGCTGCTGTGTATGACTGCATCGTCCGCATGGCACTGTATTATACAGCTCCCATTAACCATTCTTTCTTTCTTTCTGTCTTTCTTTCTTTCTTTCTTTCTGTCTTTCTTTCTTTCTTTTTCCTAAGCCTATGTTCAGGGCAACCCCTCTGTTTCTACACTATGCTCAGAAACTGGCTTTCGCCAGACAGGTGCACGTTCATTGTAGATTATGTTTACGCAAATGTTACTCTTATGGGGTTGATCAGAGAACATGTAGACAACTTCAACACGGTAAGTTTTGGCTTTAGCGTTTATAGCGGAAGAATATGTTTTCATACAATACGTAATACATAGTTAGGTTAATTCGTTCATTCTGCTTCTTGTCAGAAACATGGCACAGTGCTCCTTTAAGTCTCCTCCATACCCCCCCAGTAAGAGCTTTGGGATCGGGCCTTGTGTAATGACCCACCATGACCCCTTCAGAACGACTACACAAACGGCTGTTTGTTCCGCCAGCGGCCATAAATCCAGTAACAGTGACACAAAAACGAGTCAAATCATTGCGCAAAAAACAAAAAACAAAACTCTTCTGAGCCGTATCTTTTCTGACCAGACTGCCGGATCGTTTATTACCCCAGCACATGACAGACTTGTGGGAACACAAATATGCCTCTCGAGGCTGCCAGACCGACAGTAAGCAGCAAGGGCAGAGGAAGGAAGGGGGATGGGGAGGGATAGGGAGTGTGTCTTGTCATGTTGGAATAGGAGCGGTCCCAATCATAGTAGCCTGCATGGAGACTGTAAAGGCTTCTCTAAACCCAGTATTATGTGATTAAACCGAACAGATGTGTCTGATACCTGCGGCCTCCCACCCTGTCATTAAAAAGCTCCCTCCTCTGTTCCCCCTTCAGGTTCTCTGACAGAGGGCATGGCGACTACAGAGCCAGAGACAAATCGACCGAGTTCGAACGTTTCCCAGAACCGCCACCGCCGCCCGTGACGGGAGACGACGCCGAGAGCAGAGCCACAGCCCCTGGCCCCGGCGGCCCTGTGTACCACCCAGCCACATCAATCTCTCCCAGCCCCGTCACACACTCTGTCCCCCCGTCGCACCCCGAAGACCAGGGGCCCAGCCAGCACCCGTCTGGAGGCTGGAGGAAGACTGCGCCGCCTTACAGACCTCCCACTGCCCGGCTGGACAAGCCCAGACGTCCAGAGGTCTCGCCGACTCCCAGCGACGCCCACGAGGCCCAGAGCGGCCAGTGGGGCGGAGCCTCTCAGATGACCGAGCTAAACCCCGCCCTCGTCCCTCCCGGCCACCACAGAGGGCTGTTGGATAGAGGAAGCGGGGCGTCGCCTTCAGTGACACCGTCCAACCACCCGCCAGCCCCTCCTCTGTCCCAGCCCCTTCCCCCTCCTCCTTCCCCGCCTCTTCCCTCTCCTCCCCCCGTCGCCGTGGCCACCTCCCCCGGCGGAGCCTCTGTGCTGGCCGAGTTGGCTGGGAGCATGCAGCGCTCGCCCTCGCCACAGTTTGCTCCCCAGAGACTCACCGACAAGCCTCCTCCGGTCTCTCTGCAGGATGTGGAGCCGAGCAGGTAAGACCTCTTCATGGACTCTTTGTCTGTCTCTCTCGCCTCACTTTCAGGGACAAGGTTTTTTTTTTTAAGTGCAGTTTTATTTTTGTTAGTAGTCTGTGGCCCAACCCTTCAGTCCCTGTCTGGGCAGCATAGCGAGCGCCAGGCTGCTCCTCCTCACTGTATCGTTTCATGCCTAAAGGAGTCCACAAAGGGGCTTATTGAGACTGCATCCCCAGAATTACCATGTGCATTCTTCTGAAACTGACGAGACGTCATTCAGCCAACTAGTGTCTCCACACTGAGGCCCCTCTTTCACGGGAGGAACGGGTTCCTGTTCTTTTGACTTTGGCCATAATTAATATCATCTGTAAGTTGAATAAGCGGTCCTCGTAGGCAGCCAGCCTGCTATCTGTCCCACATGTCTAGATAGATTGGGCATGGAAGGAAAAAAGCAGCTGTAATGTCATCAAGTCACATGACTGTAAATCAGGCTGCAGGCAGTCTTTATGGCTGCTTTAAGTGCAGCAATTGTGGCAGCATTTCCTCATCCTCCTCCTCACACAAAGACTGTTACAACCACTGTCCTCTGTAGCAGACCTTTTACTGTATTGACTTGACTCTCCATCTATATCTCTATCTCTCTCTCCCTGGATTTTATAGGATGGAGAATGTAACGGAGAACAACCTCTCGGTGAAGAAGGTGCCCATCAAAATCGTCCACGCCGAGAGCATCACGGAGAAGGAGAGTCGCCAGTATCTGCTTCACAGTGACCTCGGGGCCGCGGGGTTGGGCGGAGGTCAGCAGGTCGCCAGCCTGGGCTCCCCGGAGAAGGAGCCGGCCTACTCTCTGTTCTGTGCCTACACGCGGCAGACGGAGCCGGGGACGGAGAGAGAGCCAGAGCTCAGGGACCACCGGGACCCAGGCGGGATGAACCCTCTGGGGGATCCCAGCAGCGAGAGCCCCCCGACCATCCAGACCGTCCCTCCACTGGCCCCGGAGCCCACGGAGCCACCGGGCAACAACAACGGAGGAGCCGGTCCAGCTGGTCCCACCGAGTCGGAGCATCCAGAGGAGGAGGAGAAGAAGAGGGAGGAGTTGGCTAGGGACATCATGGGGAAAGACCGAGCCCTGGCTGACATTCTGGACGAGAGCAAGAGGAAGACCACCATGGACCTGATGGAGGGCATCTTCCCCCAGGGGGAGCAGGTCCTGGAGGGGGCAAGCCAGCGCAGGAAGGTGGCCCCCAAACACATCTCACCCCGGGCCCCAGAGGAGAGGTCAGCTTCCCTCATCTTAAACTAGTTGTGTACTACCTAAATCAGTTTATACTATTAGTACAATAGTATTGCATAGTTTTCAGACTCACTTGAGACCGTTGTCAGTTCATGGCATCAGACACTTTGATAAACTAAGTCACCTCAGGGTAAAATGATGAGTGGCTCTGACCGTAACAAATTACTTCGCGCTCCCTTTTCTGATCTTTTTGATTTAAAATGCCACACAGTTTACGATGTAGGCAAGATTCCTAATTTATATACGGAAAAAAACAAACCTTCCCTGCGTTTCCAGAAACGACGAGGAGAGTACAGCCGCCGTCACCTTGGTGACCAGCTCTACTTACTACAGTACGTCGGTCCCTAAGGCGGAGCTCCTGATCAAGATGAAGGACATGCAGGAGCAGGAGCCGGAGGAGCAGGACTCTGAGGAGGAGCTGGACATTGACCTGGCCAACAAGAAGGTACCCCTGCTCGCTGCTAGTCACGCCACGCTGCGCTGGCAGGCATGGCATCCGACGTTAGGGACGGGCCCGGTTACTTACATGCTCTTACAGCAAACCGCTCTTATTTCATAGAGATGGGTAAGGGTTATGACATAACATAAAGCCATGACATAAGCCTACTGGGTTTTGATATGATGCACACATTATCCATCTGTAAGCTAGCATGTCTCGATGCCGTTGGCCTTTTTGTTTACGTTGACGTGAGTTGTTCTTTCCCTCGGCGACGTCCCTGTTAAATTACACCACATTGACGACTACATCATAGAAAACCATCCTGTGTGTGTGTGTCCCTCTCACAAAAACAGCAAGAGCTGATCGACAGCCTGAGCAAGAAGCTGCAGGTCCTCCGCGAGGCCCGCGAGTCCCTCCAGGAGGACGTGCTGGACAACAACGCCCTGGGCCAGGAGGTGGAGGCCTCTGTGCAGCAGGTCTGCAAGCCCAACCAGCTGGACAAGTTCCGCATGTTCGTGGGCGACCTGGACAAGGTGGTCAGCCTCCTGCTGTCGCTGTCCGGCAGGCTGGCGCGCGTGGAGAACGCCCTCAACAGCCTGGATGAGGACGCCTCGCCAGAGGAGAGGGTGAGTGCCCCTTTGGGCCCAGGGCACTGGGGTGGGGAGGGAAGAGGGAAGGCGCTGAGCAGATCAACCAGGATCCAACAAGGATGGGTGGAATAACTAGAGAATAGATGGATATGATGTACATTGATACAAGTTACCCAGTGTATAAAACATTTTAAACTTAGTTCAAACACTGTCTACCTAACATGTTCATTGCAGCCATCACAGGTGTTGTCAAGCTTATTTTCTTGGATGGCAGAGGCAAATATGTTTTGTTTTTTTATCCCTGGCACCTGTCAGCCATGTTGTCAGAGCTCTTAGTGTAACCCCGCCATAATGTTTTCTCCACCCCCTAAACAGCGCACCCTGACAGAGAAGAGGAAGCTGCTCATCCGTCAGCACGAGGACGCCAAGGAGCTGAAGGAGAACCTGGACCGGCGCGAGCGCGTAGTCTACGACGTCCTGGCCAGCTGCCTGCCCGAGGAGAGCATGGAGGACTACGAGCACTTTGTCAAGATGAAGTCGGCGCTCATCATCGAGCAGCGCAAGCTGGAGGACAAGATCAAACTGGGCGAGGAGCAGCTCAAGTGTCTGACGGACAGCCTGCCGCTGGACCAGAGGCCCCTCCTGTGAGGAGCCACACACATTCACTCTCTGGACCAGAGGCCCCTGCTCTGAGGAGCCAGAGGCCCCTCTTCTGAGGAGCCACAAACACTCACTCTCTGGACCAGAGGCCCCTCCTGTGAGGAGCCACACACTCACTCTCTGGACCAGAGGCCCCTCCTTAGAGGAGCCACAAACACTCACTCTCTGGACCAGAGGCCCCTCCTGTGTGGAGCCACGAACACTCACTCGACACTCTTTCACTGTGTGATGAGGTAGCTCCTGCTTAGAGCCAGTGCGCTCTAAAAGCGAGCACGCTATACTTTTAAGGGCGTTATTTCGCTCCGTGTTACTTTACTGAACTGAACTGTGGTTCTTCATCCACCGTTGTTTAGGAGCTGTGCTGTGTGAGCAGGAACAATCTCTATCAGTGCCGTAGGGGGGAATAAAGCACTCGCTCGGCTTGCGTGTGTTCCCTGAACTAAAACGACGTTGCCCTGTAGCCCAATGTCCACCAGAGGGCAGCAGAGGCATACAGCCCCCTGACCTGACTGTTGGAAGGATGTGGGGAATGTTGTTGTTTTTTCCTGATTTTTCTTCCAGAGTATCCCACTCTGATCTGGCTCCGGTGGACCCTCACCACAACACACGTCCTGTTGGAGGACTTCCACTGTAAAGCTGACTGTCATGAAACCACTGGGGGGCTAAACCTCTTCCAAGAAGGACTCCCTCTCGTGTCGCCCCCCGTTTCCCATGGAACCAGCCATTGTCTATAATGTCGTAAAGAATAATTCCATGTCGTTGTTTTCTTTTTTTTTGTTCTAGTAATTTATTGTAGCCTTTTGAATCTGTACAGAGGAGGAGTAGCATAGGACAGTATTTTATCATCTACGGATATTAGACGCCATGTAAACTGATGCCAGGCAACAATGCATGTATCGAGGCTTTTTTTTGTCTAATTGACATACTGTAATCGTTTTATTATTTTCATGTAACAATCCAACAAACTGGCCTGAAATTTCCGTTAAAATATGTGTTCGACATTTTTATAATACTAGCGGCCTTTTGCTCGGATGTTTGTGTCATCAATTTCCTCTGCTTCATTTAGTTGTTTTTTTTATGTCAAATGAGCAGCATATAAAATTATGTGAAGGGACAGAGGAGTTTGAACAATATCCCCCCCGTGTGTGTAGGCATTGATGAAGGAGGTTAGATGAGACTGGTCATTTGAAAGAGCACTCGCTCAACTTTGATCCACACAGAATTAGCACTTCATATATGAGAGTTCTTTTATGGGAGACACACTTGCCACCTGCACTGCACAATAAAACATCTTTAATTAGAGTGCAGTGTGCTCATGACTTAGTTATGTATGGACAGTAATGTTGTGAACACAACGTTTCAAGCCTTCACAGGATTATACTCCTGTCGCAGACGTGTATGGATCCCGTTTTGTTGTATGCTGTATGACTTTTTTTTTTTTATCTACAGGTTAAATGTATCCTTATATCCTTACTCACAGTGCTTATGTTACATACTTGCAGTCTTTCTTGTTAGGAGGTATGGAAACAGCACTTCCTTCTCAGGTCACGGTGGAAGCTTTTTTTACCCCTGATTGACCAGATAAACTTTACTCCTTGAAGTAGAGGTTAATTCACCAGCATATCCAGAAACAAAATGGGGGTGTGGATATGGGCAGGGGACTGCTTGGAGTGGAATATTGCACTAATTTAACCAGAAACCAATAAAAGATTAGAGGAGATACTTTTTGAACAATAAACCCATTAATCAGATGTAATCACAATGAAGGTTAACTCCATTTCCCCCTAACTAAAGCCAATTCTGAGGATATTTCAAGTATTTCCCAAGTTACCGTTTCTCACTCTTTGTATACTATACAGTACAACAGGTGAATATTTTTAACACTTGTGTTATCGGCTGTGCTGCTTTATATATTGAATAAAGGGTCTGCTGAAATTAGCCACGGTTGTCGTGATTCTTTTAAAGAAATGTTTGTGTAATGTTTAACTCTTATTACCCAACACATACACACACCTTCACTTTGAAGGAAGACTTTGACACACACTTTAAGAAGCCCAAAGGTACAACCTCTTCTATCGAAGACTATAATAGTCACTATGTTTTGGCTCTCAATAAGTGAGTGACATCGACACACTTGGGGTAATATCATACTTTGGTATTTAGTGTACATGAGAAGGACATTATTCAATTACAAAAAGAAGCCCAGGTGAGTAACTAAGTACTCTTTCTTCTTAAATAGATAATGATTTTGTGGGTAATCATTGACTGTCTGGCTGTGTTTGGAATCGCCTAATTAAATACTATCTACTACATACTCAACGAGTACATACTGCATACTAACTACTTAAACCGAAATCTAGAATACTACTTTTTTTTTTTTTACAAAGATTCGATTATTGTTAGTATTCTCAACTGGAACATGTGACCAAAACCCCACATTTTTGTCATGCTGTCAAAGCTAGAAGGAAATTGCAGAATTGCATGTCGGGGCGTGAAGTATCGTCTAGTAACTTCTCTCGGGTACTCAACATTTCCCCAAATTTGAGTATGTCATCCGGGAACTTTTTCCGTACTCAAATTTCACATACTATGTAATGTTGGCAGACTGCCTTCTAATTTTTTGTCAAATTGAGTATGTTAAGTATGCATAGTAGGCGATTCCGAACACAGCCTCTGTCTCTGTACCTGGGATAACTTACCTATGTTTGCTGGACACCACATTGAAGGTGAGATTTCACTTGCCTAACCATTTATTTAACTTGAGATAATTTAATATTATCTATTACATTCATTGTCAGACTTTCACTTGCATTTTTACTTGGGAACGTTTTCTTCTTAAATTATGAAAACTTGTGTCAAAGTGATTAGAAACGTATTTTAACTGGAATTGTCATGCAAGGTTTCAAGATAAAGTTCATGCACGCTGAATGGATACTTTGACAAGATTGCTACTGGCACCAAATGTAAGATCTGTTGACGCTACAGTCTAATCAGCACTTGAAATAAAACGGCCAATTATCTCATTAACGGGAACCTAACAAGGCTCAAAGTACGGTGTAATTTCTCATTATTTAAGAGTCATAAAATGATTACAACATGACCTTACTGCTTTCATGATTGACTATATTGGACAATACAGTTCCAGCAACAGCATACTGTTTCTTATTTCAACAGGTCATATGGAGATCAAACAACACCTATAAACTCGGCAAAATGCCTGAGTCAACCGGGCAGCCCTGAGCATAAGAAAACACTGACATCTTCTTCAGCCCTTTCTTCACAGTGCCCCAGAGGCACCTAACCAACAATGGTTTACCTGGCCCACACTGCCCACTGGCAGTTCTTTGGCCTAATATTGGGATGCGTGGGCTGGATCCTGACCATGATCACAGCCGGCCTCAACGAGTGGAGGCTGTGGTACGTGGCGGACGAGTCGGTCATCACGGCGGGCGTGGCCTGGGTGGGCATCTGGAGGACCTGCTTCTACAGCCACGTTCTCCCCGGCCCCGCCGAGGTGTGCCGGGCCATCGGCATCACCCAGGGGTACGTGCCTTTGGAAATATCCGTGGCCCAGGTGTTGTTTGTCGCAGCTGTTGTCTTCGGCCTGGCCGGCAGCATCAGTGCTTTCTTTGCTGTGAGGAGCGTTTACTTCTCGATGGACAGCCGGCGTCGCGTCCCGTTGATCTTCTCGTTGGCAGGGGGCCTTTATGTGCTCACGGGGCTTTGCTCCCTTGTGCCTCTGGCCTGGAACATGAGCGCCGTGCTGGCCAACCGCACCATAGACTTCCCCCCGGAGTTCTACATGCCCGCGGCCCCGGTAAGCCAGACAGTGGGCTCGGCCATCGGCACAGGGATGATGGCCTCCGTCCTGGTCATTATAGGTGGGGTGATGTTTCTGTGCTACAGGTTGCCTGGTAAAAGGTTACATTCTAGGGATGAGCCCATCAAAGATAATGACCCCTTAAATGGACCTTGGACCACGACGGTAGTGTCGAAAAAGTCAGTTGTAGAAAATGGGGATGCGAGTGGTGGTGGTGGTGGTCCACAAGCCAGGGATAATCCTGGATTTCAGGTTGAGGAGAACCTGTGAAAAACAAACACATAGCATCGAGCTTCAGACAACATTTTATTACTCGTCTCAACTTTCTCACCCTCTCTCTCTTCAGTCATAAATGTATTCTAGACATGGCATTTTATGTGATCACATTTACAGTAACTGAAATGATCCTCAACATGTGATAAAATATAATATAATTACAATTTATTTTTTGATCAACCTTTGATATGCATTAATGACAGCCTTGGTTATCTATAACATTAGGTGTGTAAGTGTTAAATACATTTTCTATGTCGACAAATTTTCTTTAAAAACGTCCGAGAGTATATACCTCTTAATTGTACCGATTTTATGAAAAATGTCGTTCATATTAAAAGAATTCCAGTAATATAGTTATTTCCAGTTGAGAGTCTGCTTTAAAGTGTATCAACATCCTCAGAGTTCACCAAAAGTAATCTTGTAGAAATCTTGGCATTGACTGAAACCTCAGCGGGACTCATTATATGATTATTTTCTTATAAAACACCATCTAATCCCTTTTATTTTATGGAAAAAAAAGGGAAACAGTAATTAGCTTGTTACATTTGATCTCTCTGCATGGGCTTGGTGAAGTGAACAGAGGCTCAGAGAGCACGTCTTATTGAGACAGACAAAGCTTAGATATTGAATTTGCCCTGTCTCTGTCATACGCTAGATCTAATCATACAGGATATCATCAAAGCGTTGCAGTAGGCCTAATTGCTGACATACTGCATCAGCGTACCTCATCACCACCCAGGTCAGGACATAAAAATGGCTGTGTGGGTTTTGTTTGGAGGCAGACGCTTATAGATCTGTCATGTGAGTCAGGCAGAGGGAAGGTCGGTTCGGAGGGGTGGATGGGTGGTTGGTCTCTTCTATGGGTCCAGGTTGACAGCCATGGGCCTCTGGCACATTTGACCTGGGTAGGAGGTCTGACGATAGCAGGCACGTGAAGTCCCTGCCCAGACCTATGGAGAGGGGGCCGCTGCATCACAGTGCCAATTGTTGCCACAAAAAAGGGGACTGCAGGAGCACACACACTGACACGTACACAAACGCGCACACTCACATATGCAAATACACAAATGCACTCTCGCTGTCTCTCTCTCTCTCTCTCTCTCTGTCTCTCTCTCTCTGTCAGTCTCTCTCTCTCTATCTCTCTCTCTCTCTCTCTCTCTCTCTCTCTCTCTCTCTCTCTCTCTCTCTACGATCCGCTGCACTATGCACCTCTCAGGGGGTGGCTTTTCTGACTGGATGTTTGGCTGGCTGGTTGACTGCAGAGGAACAATGGGAGCTCTTCACCCGAGCACAGCTCTTTGTCAAGAACACAGGCCTCAGAAGTGGACGACAGACTTGCTCTGTGATCCACTTCAACATGGCTGCCCTCTTGCTTTTATGGACGCCCCCCCCCCAAAAAAAACAAAGCTCAGTCGTGGTTGTCCGTTTGAATGGACTCATACCAAAGCTGCTGTTAAGAAGGACTGGGTATTTTAGAATCCTCCACGGCACTGTGTGGTGACAGGAACAATGTTGATCTATAACTAGCATCATTAGACTCTACCCGTCAAAGCACACACACACACACACATACACACACAGTGCACTCTTACTGACTAGATAAGAGAGATGAATGGCTATAAATTGGCTTTGATTTTTATCTTATCTGTCTGGTTCAGCATCTTCTACGCGGGGTCACCTTCGATAAGAAAATACGTAGAGGTCAAGGACAGGTAGAAGACACGGAGTGTAACTGAGAGATTGGTTTCACTGAAACAGCACAGCGACCCCCATTATTGGTACAATACAATACAAAATAGGCATTAGCAAGAGCTGTTGACAATCAAAATAATTAACTTGTTTGTTTGCAACATGCTCCATCTTCAACTATATTCTGGGATCACACAGAACGACTCCACTGATGAAGATATCTTGTGAGCGGTGTCAGTAAAAGTGCCTTACTTTTCATCACTACTAGTATATCTTTATGTCCAATCAGATATGGGAAACTTGTAAAAGATGCAGATATGGATAACCATATGTGATATGTATCACATCTTTTGTTTATGTTGAAGGTTGTGAAATCATGACAAAAATAAAAGAAAATCTTTTCAAAATTTTGTTTATTTAAGTAAACTATAAATTCTCAAAAAGGAACCGGGGAGGGTAATTTGGTTTTGCTTCTGAATCAAGTAGGCGTGGGAACGATTTCTCAACTGTTTTTCAAAGCAAATGGCCTGCTTCCAACAACAACAACGTTTATCTCTTTTTACCTGTTATTGTTCTATGAGTCCAAAATAGGCCGTTCAATTCAGGTTAATACAGAAAAACTAGCTGCATTTCATTTGGCTACAACTGAACCAAAACGTCTGATGAAAGTATGTTTCTAAACTATAATATCCAAAGATAATTTCTATAGTCACATAAATACAGACAATGTTTTCTCAGCTATGGGCTCTTTCACTTATCAACCACAATCAGAGGGGCGATTTTGCTGGTTTACAGTAAAAATGCATTTCAACCTCGATTTTTAATGGGCTTTCAACACACCATTTCCTCTAGTCCTTGGGTAATACCAAGGCCTCCAGGGCACAACACTTAGTAATCACAGGGAACATCTCAAAACCATTAAGGCACATGTTTTTACTGCGCAGCCAGTGGCTCCCAGCTGGTATCTCTTCCCTTATCAGGAAACACCAGTTGCCCACCCATCAGTTTAGATGGCGTCAGAGAAGTTTGGATGGTCCGTGCTTCCCAGTCCATGTTAGCCCTTTTGTCCAAAGGAACGCTAAGCCTTACAAAGCCTGGTGTAGTTATTTACCCAACACACTTATAATCATCAACTTACATGCCTGACTCGTTATGTATGGGGAATGTTGATTATTTGCATTGTGAATATTGTTTTTCATACCCTAGAAAGTATGTATGTCCTCTATCAATGTCTGTCTTTTCTGATGGCTTCATAAATAAATATTTGTGTTATTGTTAGCAGAATTTAGTTTTTTTACTGTGAAACATTACTTCTCTGACCTTGTAGAGTGCATGTATTCATTATTTAGTCCATAAATCCACCTAGTCAGTACCCTCTCTATGCTTTTTATTTCCATTCCTGTCTAAGTTGACCCTTGATGGTCTTCTCATGCGAGATTTGATTTTGCAATCCTTTGATAAGGTCTTTTCTCATTACTATGGAATGAGTGTTATGTAAACAATAACATCATTAGAGTCCCATGTCTGTAAACAATAAGGCAGCCGTGGAGTGAGCATTTAGCCTGACCTGACCTAACCTAACCTAACCTAACCTAACAGAACCTAACTCAACCTAACCTAACCTTAGCCGACATAATCTACCCAAACTCAAAACTGCATTGTAGTCTACATTTCCTTTTTCTAATTCAGGGTGGCTTTGAAGTGAGTTGTAATGATAAAGCCAGTCATCACGGTCCATTGTTCTTGTGTCCCTCTCCAAGTGCAGCAGGAGACAAACAACACAGAGCCTAGAGAGGAAACAGTATCGCCCCTCTGACCTTGGCAAATGTGTGTAATCGCGTCAAAGCGTGGGGCTGCAGGGGCAACCTGTACCGCATTCTTCACCGAGGACATGTTGCTCATTAGAGCGTTCATTAAACACAGCTTAGGCCATGCCACGGACTGGGACGTCCCATGGAATTAGTCTCAAGCTGTGTTTCCAGTAAACCACAGCAGAGCAGACACACACCTGACAAGCCAAGCCGTCTGGGCAGATTTTTTTTAAAAATGCTATGTGCTTCGGCCGTCTGCACTTGTAGAAAACGTTCAAATTCATCCAGGCCACTGAGGTCTGGAACTCCTGGTTCTTGATGGCTGAGTGTGAGCGGAGTGTTTTAGACTGAGGGGCAGCAGGTGCTTGTGAGGTGGTCTTGGTCTGAATCACTTAGCAACGAGAGAGCTTTCCCTCTCCTTCTGGGGACATTGAGAGAGGTCAGTGTTGCCATGCAACTTGTCACTCTTAAAACTTTATAGGCTGGGTATTCATGACTGCTTTAAGATATGATTATGAAAACATTTTTTTCCACCAAACACAAAACCCCCCCACCCTCCAATGGTTATATTGTCAGTTGAATTATAATCCCAATTATCCAATTTCTTACTGCAAAGTAGAGGAAAGCTCTTGAAATTAATCTGAAATGTGGGATGTAATATAATATATCATATCATGTCATATCACATCATATATCATATCATATAATCATATATCGTATATTACATCATAATTTTATATTGTTTATTATAATATAATATACAGTGTATATAACAGGTATATATAAATTATAACATACCTGACTGTACATACTGTATAGAAAGTTGAGTAGTACAGTATATCAATAAGACAAAATGACAATCGATATCTGAATTAATTTCTTTATATAACCCTCTCGAATGCACTGTACGTTACAGCACATTGCCATGATTATACAGACCTTGCTTTGCTTCATAAGCTTACATTAATCACTTAAGTCTAATATAATAAGTAAAGGTTACAATCCCAGCATTTTACAAGTTCATGGCAGCATTACATAGCAGTCTTTGAAATGCTGAAATTAAGTAATGTTGGCATGGATCAAGGTTTCCGGAACACATGCTGAAATCATCCCAGATAAAAAATAAAATACATTTTAATCACAATTTACAAAATATACTTTTCTCCAGCTTCAGCACTCAACACGTACTCAAACATTCTCAGTTATTGTCATATCATGAAATGACATGATGACGTGAGCTGAATTTCAACCTTGTTTAACTTTTGCGTAAAATATTATAGCTGAAACAATAACTGCTAAAATTAAAAAAATATTATACAGTACATCACTTTTTATTTTACTTTCATAAAAATTGGATTAGCAATTAAGATTTCCTGCTTGAAAATTAACGAGCACTGTACAAACCAGGTATCAAAAGTCAGTGTTTCAAATCTCAAACAGTGCTGGATGAATGCTGAGACTGTGTTGGTGTGGGCTGTATCTATAGAAGAGACTAATTCATCCATGGGTACACAATATCAAACATACTCTGAACGTTTCCTGGGGGAGCTCTCCGTGCTCCTGGCCTCGTATCTCCTTTGAAACTCATGCTGGGGTTCGGTTGTCTCCGAACACACACAAGACAAGACCAGCAGGAGTCCAGCCACCAGTAGGAGAAATCCTCCAGCCCAGCCGCAGAACAAGGCATCTCCAAACTCCCACCGAGGCACCACGTCTGGCACCGTTTCGTCGAAGAAGCGCTCCACAGTCACATGGGCCACGTAGGACACCGGGATCAGACACAGGACTCCGGCCACCATCCCCATGATCCCCCCCACGATCTTCAGGATCTTCTTGGCGCGTTTCCCTCCGTGCCCTTTGCAGCTGTTCACCATGTAGAGCCCTGGGATGGACACCAGCAAGCCGAGGACCCCCAAGGCCAGGGAGATGCACATGAAGATGCGGGCAAACTTGATGTCGTGAGCCAGGCCCAGCAGGCTGTCGTAGGACCGGCACTCCATGCCGCCGATTTCCTGCACCACGCACGTCTCCCACAGCCCGACCTCGTAGCTCTCAATGGCCAGCAGCTCGGTTGACATGGCCAGCCACTGAGGCATGATGGTGGTGGCCAGTGCGCAAAGCCATGCCCCGGCATACACTAAGATCCCCAGCAACTCCAAAGCGCAGGCGCACTGGTCCATGGTTCAAAAGCCCCTCTCTTGGCCCTCCACACTTGACAGACCCGCAAGCGCTCTTCTCTGGCCACGTCTCAGCTGGAGAGGCTCCTGACGTCCAGGGCGGGTACAGAGGCGGCTTGAAAGCACCTGCTAACGAGCGTTGACCAATCCTTCACTGGGTCCCGTCCACAAGCTCTTTCACAAAGCGCTCCCACTCACAGAGGCACACATCATCATGTGTGACTGTAGGGAGGAAAGGGGGCTCTCTGAGGATCGTCCCTCCCCTTTGTGGTGTCTGCTGCTCTCTCTTTACTGTGCCAATGGGCAGAGGAGGGAGAGGCAGAGACAGGAAAGGGCCAGCCTTTCAACTAGATCATGGAGAAGCCTGCCTGCCTGCCTGCCTGCCTGCCTGCCTGCCAGCCTGCCTGCCTGCCAGCATGTCTGACGCAGGGCAGAGGGCCACAGCGGATGCTATTAAAGTGCAGACAGGACGTCGTTTAAAATCCTGATTGTTGTCTAATTTAAGGGTTTACAATTGAAACAAAAATGCCGCCCAGTCTTCTTTTACTGGCTCTCGTCTTATTGGGGGTACCATGACACTGGGTTGCCACGGAGAAGCAAACACACTTACAAATGATAAGGGAGCCAAAAAAACCAAAAAAACAC
>JAVQIZ010175099.1:0-24020 GCA_036023535.2 Galaxias brevipinnis | reverse complement strand
GAGGAAAGTAAAATTAAGGTGCTTAAAAAATTATGTGTAACTGTTATTATATATATATATATATATATATATATATATATATATATATATATATATATATATTTATAAAAAAAATAAATCCCAGGGACCCCCTGCAATTATACCAACTGACATTCAAGACAATGCTGCACACCTCATTCAATTTGGACTAAGGCCCAATCCCAATTGCTTATTTTCACCCCTTGGCCCTAGCCCTCAGCCCTAACCCTTCATTTTGCGCGTTCACGCGAAGTGCTAGTGTTGTCCCAATTCTCTTGTCAGCAAGGGTTAGGGCTGAGACAAGGGGCCAGTTGGCCCTCGAAACTGAGATTTTCCAGAGGCACACTTGAAACCAAGGGTTATAAGAATGCTCCCAGAAATCCTTGCGAATCACCGACAAGATGGTGGCATGTTTCACTGGCAAAAATAGAAAACCACAAATGTAAGTATTTTCTTTGCTAATAAAGAGTAAAAAATTACGATAACCCTCATATTATCTTAGTTTAATATTGTTTCAATTTATTATACTTTTTGTTTATGACAAGCATAACAAAAAGTCGCTAGTAGTTGTTTTTAGCTAGTTAGCTAACGTTTCAACATTGTTAGGCTGATTTGTGCATATGTCCATGTCTTAGTTCCCCACTATGATGGCATATCGATCGGGAAATATGCCCGAAATTAACTTAAGTCCAGCAGCGAAGTTGCTGCGCTTGTTTTATAGTATTTTGAAAATATACAATAGTTTCTGCTCCTCTAATCTCAGTGCAGATTGGCAGGGTAGGACCAATTGCTAGCCTACACAGAGCATTACTTTTGTATCATGATTAAGTGGCCCGGTTTTGACGCAGTGTTCTTTATTTGATGACTTGTTTGATCGATTGATAGCGTGAAACATGTTTTGAACGAATCGTGAGCTTTCATTTTCTCCATCAGATAAATGGCAAATGTCATTGTGATAATACCATTAATGCAATAAAAAGGAGGCAAAAGTTAGAAAAACCCCACCTGAACACATGCTATTTTCAGTATGATTCACCTGTCCTCCATGCCATAAAATTAACATACCTGTTATTTTGATAATCTGGACTTGTTACCCTTATAGATTACAGTTATCGCAAGCAATCACATTTGTTTGTTTAAAATCTGATCAATCTGAACAAACAGCATGGCATTTTTTTGGGGATAATTGATCTTTTGATATGAGAATGGACACATCCTTGTTTTGCAGAAATAGAGTTAACATAGTTATACGTAACACATGGCCATATCGTCCAGTTCTGGCATATAATAATTCTCATGTTTTGTTTTCTTTCAGGATATTGTATAGCTCACAATGAGTGCTGACACCAGAGCCCAACCCCTCCACTTTGCGCACATCTTCTTAATGGCTGCCTCTCCCATTTCTACCCCAAGCCCCCCAACCCCTACACCGTAAAATAATATAGAGCATACAGATCATCCCACAGGTCAATAAAGTAAACTATAATTAAAGTAATTAATTTTTAATTTGTGTATTTCAAACGGGTTGAGTCAACATTAACGTTAGTTACCAAGTCACTATACACATATAGCTAGCACGAATCATACAAACCTCCGATTGATCCACCAGCATTCCCAGGCGTTAGCTAGCTGTCTTCTTTTTCATATTTTTTTCCGATTGGCTGCTGACAACTGAATAAGGATGGCCACGCAAGAAAACATAATTGTGAGATCTGAAACGTCCGACAACAAACTGTTAATGTTTTGGTTTTTTTCGTCGCGTCTATTATGTCAGACCAGTGCCTTCCATGACTACTGATGACGTATGGGGATCATCAAGGGTTGTCCCAATTCATAGGACCAGATTTCAACCCTTACCCCTTGTGACTCCGTTTCGAGGGGCAAGTCGAAAAGCAAAACGAATGGCTAGGGCCAAGGGGTGAAAATAGGCAATTGGGATTTGCCTAAGTCTATGGGGGAGGCACTACTGTAAAAAAATTAAAACTTCTAAATTATGGGATGTATCAATATGATATACTGTATATGTATGATATTATGTTGACTAAGCTGGCAAAGCTGAGTGATATGCAGTTGGAACGGTGTTTTTAACATAGAAGCTGACAAAGATGCTCCATTAAGCATTTTTGATTGTACCTCATACATTCCATAATTTTTTCTGCAATTGTTTACATTGTATGACCCAGCATGTCAAGCTCAGCATTTTGATGTATGAACCGTGTGTCTAGGATGAAACTCAGTGAGATAATCCAGTTGAAGTGGTACATTCAAACTAGGCTAATTGTGATGAGGAATTCTTAAAATTCTTTCAATAAGTGTGAAAAATTTGCATTTTTACCTGTTATGTTAATGTTACATTATCAAATAACAGTATAAAAAACACACACCTGCAGGGTACCTCAGGGTTGGGGACAGTTGCAACATCTGTCTCCTTCCATTGATATCAATATTGTGAACTACATGTCATATGTACTCATCTTTAAATTGTGTGCATAACTAGAAAATGCATTTCCATGAGCATATGCGGATGTGATGCATCCAGCGATTGGACTGACCGCCTTGCCGCAAGCAGAAGTGGACCGCGGTACAGACCCTGTTTGTTGACACAGGTTTTTAAAACGTGTCTTGGGCGAGCGGCTCACCTACCCAGTTGTAAACATTGTGAGTTATTGTAAATGAAAGTTAGGCTTCTTGTGTGTTTTTTCTATGAAAAACTATCAGTAGTCTATTAGAACTGATTGATCATTGGTTTTGTGATTAAGAATCGTTAGACCTACCTTATTGTTTTTTGTTTATTTATTGACATCTTCACTTTCTAAAGGTTTATCAAAGCACTTAAATTAATAAAATAAACCCATGCCAATTTTGACTGATCATCAATCTCCAAATGAATCCATTCTGCTTTCATTGCGGGACAACAGCCAACTCTTAGCAGAGTATGTTACTGTCAGATAGCATTCCCCTAGCGAGTTTGATATGTAGAACATTGTATTCTAATAAGTGATTGGCGAATTTCCTCACTGTCTAGTTATTTTTTTTAAATGGGGAAACAGAACCTATGTTTGATGCGCCTTTGACACAACCAACAACTGTTATTTCTCTCAATAAATAGTATATTTGTGAAAGAGATTTAATTTTGAAAGTAGGAGAGCTCTCTTACTACAGCGGATAGCTGTTGTCAGATAGCGTTCCCTGTCAATAAGAGAGAAAGCTCACACATCTGTCAAATTCATACTGCTGACTTGTTTCCCCAAAGCCTGTAAATCCTGTGATTTTCAGCCAACCCCCTATTTGCCAATCCTAACGAGGAACACATTCTGACAGCTAGTAATGTTACTGTCAGATAGAGTGTGTTAAATATGAAATGAAGCAATGCGCTGAATTGTTGGCGCGGTATCCCACCTATGACACCATGTTTTGATGTCAAATAACGAGACGGGGTTATTGATGCAGTTAACCACTGGTGTTCGGCATAATAGCCAAGACGGTATACAAACGTAACATGCAAATATATATATCAACGCTAGATGGCAGTATATGACCGTGAAAACTCTCCCCATTCATTTCAATAGGGGGAAAAAACTATAAAAAATAATAATAAAAAATATAACACGTGAACTGATCACTTAGCTACATGGACGTGCACTAGATGGCACTACCCAAGAACTGTCGACACCGGAATGGAATCGATAGGGTCAAAATTGCAGGGGTAGATAAGGCGCCAAAAGAAGCCTGTAGCTTTAATTGAAGACCAATCTGGGCAATTTATTTGTCCACAATTTTTCACAAACCTACAAAAATCGGGAACATTCTTAAGAGCTTAAAGAGTCTAAAAAGTGTTAGTGTTGCGCGATGCCAATCCTTAGTTGCTTTTCCCCTTGCACATCCTTAGTTTCTATTGATCTAATGTTATTTTCGCTGGGTTTTGTGATGTCATTAGATGTGACTGTAGGTCATGTAATTTAAAGTTCTGAGTCGTCACTCCGAAGGCATAGAGAGAACCACTGCCCATTGGAACACTTAGGCATGCATTGGATCATAGAGCGGCAACGAGAAACAGAATTACACTACCTAATTTTCCACTTTGACATTATAGTATGGCTAGAGGAAAGACCCTCACTCGTGAAGAAGCTATCGAGATATTTGAAAGTGATCAGGCAGATGACATTGCGTCCTTACCAGACAGCTGCTCCAGCCAAGATGTTGAAGGAATTGATCCATTTGAGGACAAGTAAGTAGTTTCAAATTCCAATAATATTTGGATGCAGGTGAATAATTGGCAATGTAGTATTGAAAGGGAAAATTGGCCTTTGTTATTTCCCACTGGTGTGTTTAAAGTTAGTGTAGCCAAGAAATTATTTCCCATTGTTGTGTTGAAAGTTAGTGTAGCCAAGTGCGCACTAGCGCATTTTGCCTGCCATCACTTTGTACGACGGTCTGTGACATGAGAAATAGCCATGGTTATCTGTTACTATTTTCCAAATGATACTAGTTTACTATTTTGATTGATTCATGATATAGCCCTACAATGGATGTTTTGTGATAATGAACATTGGAACAGACAGTGGGTAAGGTTGTTTTCAGTGGAGAGGGAATGGCTGCCTAGGTGAGTGTCTAGGTGTATCTTTGTGTGTGGGGAGGGGAGGGTGTGAAAGTTAGGCTGAATTGGGGCAAGATGTGAAATTCAAATCTTGCCTGACAATGGTGTGCTGTGTTCAGGCACACTGCATGAAGTTTGATTCCATGACAAATATTGTAACTGAATTGTTATTACTGTTATTATTGTTGTAGCACGTTTTTATTTTATTTTATTAGCGTTGATGAACACATTGCATCAACCAGAACTGCACCATCCAGCACTGCCCAGCACAGACCAGCAGGCACTGCTGCACATGCTCCTGTGGCCCAGCAATTGCCAAGGTTTGGTCAATCAAGTGCCTCAGCAGTATCCAGTCCCCCAACAGAGCACAAGTCCACCAGCAGAGCCCTCAAGTCCACCAGCAGAGCCCTCAAGTTCACCAGCAGAGCCGCCAGGGCGAAGACAAGGGAGGGGCCACTAAACCTCGTCCACCAATTGAAACTGGCACAGGAAGGAAGACTAAGCAAGAGCCAGATCCCTCCCTAAGTTTTTCCCAAAGCAGACACCTGGTGTGCAACTTCAGTTAGCAGACAATCCAAGTCCCCTTGACTTATTCAAAAACGTTTTGGATGACAAGGTGGTCAAGAGTATGTGTGACAACACCAACAAAAATGCTGCAAAGAATATAGCCAATAGGAATATATGCAAGTGGGAAAACCTCACTCCTGTGGACTTTTTCCTAAGTACTTGGGTCTGGTCATGACCATAAGCATCCTCAGTCTACCCAAATTCGAGACCTCTGGAGAGTGAAACACATTTTTCACGTTCCTTTTCCACAGACTATAACGACAACAGACAGGTTTCTCTTAATTTCTTGGAACATCCACATGAGACCCAGCACTAGATGTGGTGAATGACATAAAGAAGGGCACCGTAGATTATGACCCTCTGCACAGAGTCAAGCCACTGTATGATGATGTTCGCACAGCATGCAAGGTTGTATACCACCCTTATAAGAATATTTCAATTGATCAAAGGATGGTTACAACCAAAGCAAAAACTGGACTGAAGCAAGATATCAAGAACAAACCTTCAAAGTGGGGTATCAAGTTATTTGTGCTTGAAGACTCCAATTGCTATACTGTGGACTTCACTATCTACACAGGAAAATCTAAATTTGCCACAGGCTTAGCACTATCCTTTGACTCAGTGATGTCACTAATGAACAAGGATTACCTGGACTCTGGTTACCATCTTTATTGTGACAATTTCTACACCAGCCCCAGATTATTCAAACATTTGAGAAGTTTGAACGTTGTTGCCTGTGGCACGTACCATAAAGGGAGAAAGGAGGCGCCTACTAAAAAAGGCAATGCCCTAACCAAGAAGTAACCAAGAGGATCAATCAGGAAGATCAGGGATGGAGATCTTCCATTTGTGAAGTGGATGGACACTAGGGAGGTATCAGTGTGCTTCACCGTTCACACTGTGTACTCTGGGGAGACTGTATCCAGGCGAGCAAAGGACACCCCAGGAAGATTTCAGACAGTTCCCAGGCCGACTCAAGTTGGGGAATACAAGTACATGGGGGGAGTGGATCTCTCAGACCAGGTCATTGGCTACTACTTCTCTCGCCTGAAGTAAATGAGGTGGTACAGAACCCTGTTTTTCCACTTTCTAGACATTGCTGTCACAAACTCATTCATCCTCCACAAAGAACTATGAGCAAAGAACAACAGCAAGCCAATGTCACACCAGGTCTCTGTTGAGCTGCTCACTGCTGAACTTTGTGTGGTGCCACTGGATAATACCCCAGCAGAGAAGAAATATGGTCACACTCCTGTGGCCATTGCTCCCTACATTCAGATAGGGCAACAGTAGGCCGCAGGAAGTGCAGACCGTGCAAGAAAGACACTCCATGGCAGTGCAAGGAGTGTCAGATCCCCCTGTGTGTGATACTTGACAGAAACTGCAACGATCAGCATCACAGTTAGGGACTACAGAAAGATTAAATTTTTTCAGGGTGGTAGAGCATTTTGACTGCAAAAACGAGTATGGAAAATGGTCACAACAATGTCAATAGTTTTGTGGGAAAGTGACATAAGGTACCATTGATGCCAGACACCAGTGACTATAGTGTATCTGAAAATAACTCTACTTCCATGTTTTTTTTGTATATGTGCTTGGCTAATAAAGCAGAAGAAATTCAATGGCCACTTTTAGTATGTTTTGTTTATTATGGTCATTGTCATATTCTACAGTAAAAAGATTTGGTTTGGGTGTCACCGTTATTAGCCCCAACTGTACTGAATCTGGGGATATGCGATTCTTTATTGCACTTATATTGCAGAAATTACGGCAATATTGGTTCAAATGTAAATATATCAAAACCGGCCCTACAATACCCTAGGTCTCAGAGGGTTTACCCCTTCCAGCTTGAGCCCAAAAGTTCAATAATTCCAATCTGTAAAAAAATATGGATTTAGGATGCATAAATCTTTGTTTGCAAATTTCATATTACACCACATTCAATGAAAATATACTTTGTTCACCATACTTCATCACAACCCTCAAATTATCACCATTTTGAATACAAGAAAGAGGAAAAGTGTGATTGTATGAAATGTTCAATTTCCTTGGTGATTTCAATTATATAATACATATCATTTATCGTAAAAAAGTTATGACCATTCTACTGATCAGTGTGAAAACGGCATAAAGGAAACAACAATTTAGAATGTTATCCTAATGATACATTTCAGACCACCAGTCCTCCTCATTCAGAATGTTTCAGAAAATAAACAAGACAACCATTGAAATATACATTTTGTGTGTTCAACAAAACAAGTACTTTATTTAAAATAAACAAATTTTGACACTGCAAGGTAAAAAAAACAATCTGGAAAAACACAAAACATTTTCTGTTTCAAAACTATTGAAAATTATTCTTATCAATTACATATGAACAAACGTTATATAAATATTAACTATTCATTGTATTATATTAGATAGAAACAGTGAATACTTAAGATAACAGGGTTTGGGATAGTTAAATATATACCTTTAAAATTGATTTATAAATAGTGAAAATATATTTTATTCCATCGCATTCCTAAACAATTACAAGAACTGAAAGAGAAACCTGTGGACAGAAAGATAAGAGAAAAGAGGGGCAGGGAATGGAGGGGGCAGAAACACCAGAAAACCTCTCAGATTTAAAATGTATTCCTCTTTGAGAAACTGGTCACACTCTGTTGAGGGCCAATAGCGAGTAAAGCAGAGCCTTTTTTAAATTCTGGAGCACCGCATATTACTTAAGTACTATGTTGTTTTTTATTTTTCCTATAGCATAACCTGCAGTTGTTGGGTAACTCTTGTAGTGCATGGGATCTGTGGAATGATGACGCAGGCACAACAGGCTTAGGAGTGTGAGATGGGAAAGTAGCATGGGCATCAAACCCCCCAAACATTGCAAGGATATTTCCCTCAAACCTATACATTTGTTGTAGACCGCAAAGACTGACGCACACTATCCAAATCAATACTGTAAGGTCGCCTAGGTGTAAAGGGAGAGGTTTCTGTGCCTGTCTCTCATGATCGAAATAGGAAGGATAGGATGGTTAGGGAAGCATTTATGCTTTCTAGCTGACTTAGGACCTGTGCGAGAATGACTAGCCATATGCAAAATGATAGGGGGTAACAAAGTTAATCTATTGTAAGCATTAGAAATGTGAGAATTAAAATCTAATATAGGTATACACATCATACATTCCTAGTTGATGGTTTCGCTTGAGGATGAGGTTCCAGCTCCTCCTCCTCCAGTTGGTCTTCCGACTGAGTGGTCATGCCACCATAGTACATAGCCTCCTCTGCTATGAGCCTCTTGAGGGTCTGGAGCAGGCTGTCATAATCTCTGTCCATCTACAAAACATAAAAAATTGTATAAACTCGCTGTGCGTACTTCACAAATATACACTGCAAAAAATAGTCAAAGGCTTAGTTGTAGCCCAATCACATTCTCTTCCATAGAACCTTTCAGTTCCTTTTTTTGTGAATAAGCAACAACTTAGCAAAACGTTCCTAATAAACAATATTCTGACAGGATTTTTCAAGCATATGAATAAGCATTTATCAAGTGATGATCTGGTAAACTAAAAAGAAACAGTCGACCAGATAGACCTAGCCTAGAGTCACCAAGCCTGTTGTTCTGCTCTCACTCACTCCAATTTTGGAATCGTTAGCTAGCTACCTGTCAGGACTACCTTCTTGTAAAAGGATTCAAGTGAAAAATTGACAAATAAACCCATTTTGCTGAACGATAATGGTTTAACTCAATAACTAAAGTACATATGGCAAGTTTCACAGACATTTTCACCTCACAATCCAGTCATAAAATTAAAAGGGATGTTGAGATTGGGTAATGAAACAGTTTTACGAAAATATTTTCTGTGAAAAATTAAGACTAACCACCACCATACTTTTGTTTTTCCAAGTCATGTAATTGATTAAACACAAAATATAACTGGTCTTACCTCGAAATACTGCCTCAAATTTAAGTTTCCTGGGTTAACTCCTTTGGCTCCGCTTCGACTGTGGTGATTTCTTTTCACTGACGGGGCATTCAATCCCATAAAATATTAGCACCACTAATCACATAATAAGTATGTGAGAGTCCAGAAATGGGCCACTTTCAGAGGGCACACTAATAATACGTACAATTATTATGGGTGACCGGCTGCACCAGCCGGCCAACTAAACAAGTAAGCGGTCAGAACCATTGGACACTCGAGGGGAAGTTCAGAAACCAAAGCACAAGTCATAGTTAGATACTGAAATTGACTAAACTTCTCAGTTATGAATTATCATGATTAAGGTTAGGGTGGTGCTTGTGAAGAGTTCAAGCTACAATACCTGTTCTAGGGCTTCTAGGTTAGTCCGGAGAGCCGCGCTTTCTGTCAAGATGTTTTCCATCCGCTCATCACTCACAGCTCTCTGGCATGTTAACTGTAGATGCACTCACAGGGCAGCAGGGGGCAGCAGATGGGATAGGGGAATGGAGAGAAAAAAGGAAGGAGGGGAATCAATATAGGACAGAAACAGAAATAGAAACACAGAGAGTGAAAGATGGAATGAAGTAGAAAGTGAGTTGATTGCTATGGAGTGATTGGCTAAATTGGTCATTAAGCCATTTCCATTACCTTTCAATGCAACCATAATGTAACTGTTCATTGCTGTTGAATTTTAAAAATATATACAACTGTTCAGATATTTTACCATCTCCCTTGTTAACTTTTCACAATTGGACCTCTGCCTAAGCCTACAAGCACGCATGGGCAAAATAGGTCTTGAAATTGCTTTCATTTGTTATTTACATGTTTACAGAAAATCTAATTAGTCAAAATGGGCAGCTACATTATTAAACCATTATTATTGTACAGCACAAAATTAGCTATGGCAGCTTACTTACATCAGTTCTTCTAGCCACAGCTGATATTTTAACGAAACAATTTAAACTAAATCATAATCAAATAACAATGTAAACAACATGTTGTCAAAGTTAATACCCATACTACTAAGTGGTCCAACATTTTCACACACAAGGCAGCCCACCTTTTAAATCCTGTTGTGTGCAGCAAGCAACAAACAGCGCTGTCCGTTATTCTAAAACTACAGTTAAGCAGTATATTGCATCTTCGCCAACAATTGTCCTTTTTGCCATTTTTCTATCGATGAATAATGCTTAAACAGAGGGGGCACAAAATAAATGCATAAAATGCATATAAAGGCCTAGTAAAAAGTAAAAGCCATCCTCTTACTGTTGCGCAGACAAAACAGACTAAAGCGGTACGGTAGCTAGTCCACACTTTGTACTGTCTATTCAGTATTTATTAAGATGTCAGTGGCTTCAGTTTGTCGCACAAATCGCACCACTACGCTCTCAACACAGACATATATTGCTCACCACTACTGCCCACCATGGTGCCTTGGTGGTGAAGTGCTGCCATACTATCATTCAAGAGAGAATATATTGCCTCATTCTTTTGGAAAATATGATTCCTTTAGCCTATTTATCTTGTTAATGTAAATAATACTTATTACATGATTAAAAAATTCATTATTTGTGATTAAAATAAAAGTTGTGGGTAATGTATTGGCAATCCCCACAGATGTAGAACTTTACGGCTTTCATGGGTGCTCAGACCCCTCCTTATGGGAGCTCAGCTCCCATTGGCTCCCACCTAACTCGAATCCTGAACGCAGTGTTTTTAGTCAGAACACAGAAATTAAAGTTGGATTGGCTTCCAGTTGAACGCTAGAGCGAGCACATTGGAGATTAGTTGTACACAACAGTGTTTCCGCACTGTACATCCTGCAACGGTGGCCCGGCACCGCAATATTACTGCTGCCATGGCTTCAGAATTTTATGAAATGGCATTAAGTCAACAAAACTCTGCGGAGTCTGCCGAAATAAACTCAAATGAACAGTCATCCGCTCCATATACGTTGCTCAGCTGGAACAAGTCAGGACGTCAATCAGCCATGCAAAGGTTGTCGTGAACACTGACGTTCAAGTAATAAACAGCTGCACGAGTAGACCTACAGCACTTTCTCCTCAGACAGAGTGACAAACCGGGCAGAGGATAATATTAGGCTACATTACAAGAAAACAAACAAAAATGTTGCCTAGATTTAACTAGCAAAGGTTAAGTTAGATAGCGTTTGCTCTTTCAATTGACATGCGCAATTAGTTCATGGCCAACTGATTCATAATCAGGAAATTATGTTTCAGCTAACGTTAACGTTAGCGAACTCAAGTCAGTAAATCATAATAGGCCAACTGGTAACGTTATTTCAATAAACGTAGCATACAATGTTTATAACTAAAGCTACACATAAATATATTCCTGATTGTATTTTCAGAAGTTTGTTAAAATATTGCTCGAAGATTGTAAGAAAAATGTGTGATGACGATAATGAGGAAGATAGTCGGGTTATGTTACTTTGTTTTTATAGGGTCGGGAGGGGCTCAAGGACAGGTCCTGCTCTACGTCCGAAGGTTTTTAATGAAAGAAATGCCATCTAGTTATCAATGACAGCTCCTGCTCTATGCCCCCAATTTTTTTTATTTAAAGAAATGCCTTCTAGCGCAACATTAGTGGTGGCTACTACAGTATTCTAACTGGTTGCGTGATCAAATATTTGTGATGGGAGAACTATCTACGCATTCACAAATGTAACTTTGTTCAACAATACAGTCAGGAGACGCTCTGCTCTGAGCATTGACAGGCCACCTCTGGGCGAGTTTCCTTTTGACAGATCCTTAGAGCTCTTTCGAACATGAAAAGCTAAGCCAGGCTATACACATGCTAGTGGGTCAGAGGCATTATATATGATTGAAAAGATTTAAATAAATGTTCTGAAGTTTGTATTGCAGCCAGGTGCTATTTTATTTTAAATATTGTTTACGACCTTTTGATATTAAATGAGCAATGTGCACACCACCCAGGTACAAGGCTTGAGTTTGCCATGTTATGATCTGAGCATATGGCATATGACCAACAACTCCAAAGCCCAACGACCTCGTCATCCAGTGGGGTTGTGTGTGACATCTAGTTTCCTTAGACTGAGCAGTGGGCAGTGGTCAGTGATTGTTGTGAACAGATTACAACTCAAATAGTGTCTGACTGACCAGATGACAGTTCTTTGTCATATGTGGACCATTTTTCCTCTGTGCGGATCAGAACATGACTAGCATACGCTTTAACCCGTTCTTTTCTATTTTTAACCAGAGAGCACAGTGCCAACTGCACAGTTAAATGCATTCTTACTTAGAATGAATGGCTGATGAAAGTTTGGAAAAGCCACTATAGGAGTGGAGGTGAACGCCTCCTTTAATGTCTGAGATGTAATTGAGCACTCGTTTGTCCATTCATATCACACGTTTTGTGTGGGTCTGTGAAGCAGATGAGCAAAGAATGCATACTTCTGCACAAAATGCCTGTACTAAGAGCACAATCCCAGAAATGCTCATACCACAGAGGATGATCTTGGAACAGGCCATTCACATAGGTGACAGCTGTTCATTGGGTTCATTGCCAGTCCATCACGTGAAACAACATGTCCCATATACTTGACTGTAGATTTGCCAAAGTCACATTTCTTTGGATTGAGCTTTAACCCTGCTTGTCCAAATCGTGCAAGAATGTCTGTCAGATTCTGAAGATGATCAAAGTTCCGTCCCTACAAATTGTTATAGGTAAATAACATGTTGTCCAGTGGAGACCTCAGAACCAGCTAGACTCTGAAAAGTTGGTGGTGACTTTCTCAGACCCATGGGCATCACTTTGAATTGGTAGAGACCATTACCTGTAAATGCCGTTTTGGGTCTGTGTCCATGAACCATTTACACTTCCCAGTATCCACTTGAAATGTCCATTGTGGAGAAAGACTGAGAGCCAGACAGTGCATCCAAACTACCATCGACTCTAGGGAAAGTGAGTTCAGCTTTCTGTAATCGACAATGTATGTACCATCCTTCTTGTTCACCATAACCACTGGGCTGGCGCTGTCCACAATCAGACCATGAGCTTTAAAGTCTTCCACCTGATGGTGAATTTCTGCTTTTATGAAACAATAGGCTCTTTGTAAGATGGGAATGTCACAGATGGTTGCTATTTTGTGTTTGAGATCAGGTTTGTCCGTCCAACTGAACACTTCCAGTGCTGACTGGACACTTCCAAGAATGAGTTTAATGTTCCTTTCTGTTTCTTATGTTGTGTACTTGTAAGGTCTGAAAAATCCTCCAGCTCAAATGGGATTGGGCACCAAAGGTATTTTACACCCCTTTCACACAGACAACCCGGGTTTTACCCGGGTCATTAACATGGGTCTGACCCGCGTTGGACCTATTCACGCCACACTTTGGTCCCGCCAGACATCGGTGTTCACACACACAACCTGGATCGGTAAGTTCCTTCCTTGTATGTAAAAGCATAAGAGTCGTCACGTTGCTACGTCATTGAAAGTGGACGTTTCTACCACTGTTATTGTTTTTGGTTGATGGAGTGCAGATTGCGGAAACACAGGTGCAGCACATCCACACCCACTTATTTAATAATACGATTCACCTAGCATTGTTAACTTACAGCAGAACAAAGTCACTTCAGCAACATCCTTTGTTTAGCGATGATGGTGGGTAAAAATGCCTTTGGACTACGGCATTTATTAAAGAGAAATTACATTGATCTTATCTAGCCATATGCCGGACATTGTTGCATATTGACCCATTTTACACAACGTTTGTTAAATACTGATGCGGCGATCCTAAACCAATGAGGTTTCGTGATCATAACCCGGGTCGAGCAGCCCTTTTACAACAAAGGTGAGCTGAGTCCAACCCGGGAATAACCCTGGTCGCAATGCCGGGTCGACCCTTTCACACAAACAGTCAACCCGGGTTGGTCCGGTGTGAAAGGGGTATTTGTGTTTACGTTGCAAACAGAACCTTCCATCACACTGTACTCATCATGGGTACTGTCAGAGGTACCATGAAAAGTTCCCATCTGTGTGCCATGTAACAAGACTTCCTCACTGGAAGGGTTAGCTGCTTTCACGTAAATTAAACCGTGTTCAGCTTTTGCCACAGTCCATGCAAAATCAGTAGATGATTGGTTAGTGTAGTGTGGTTCAAACCCACCTGCATAGCAATTGGGTGCCAGTCTTTTAAGTGATACATCCAGTTTAGCAGTGATGACATGGCAGTAACTGTAACTCTAGAAGATACTCTAACCTCGGTTAGTTTAGGGACACAATGGTATGGGCTGACAAATGGAACAACTTTGTCATCTACCAAGAGAGACATGTTTTGGGTGTTTACAATAATAACAAATAGCAACCAAAAAAAAATCCCAGCCCAAAATGTGGTTTAGTACAGTTTCTAACAACTCAAAGAGCGTGTGTCAATAGGCTTGTGGGCTATACTTATATTGTGATTGAACCAATAAAGTTAAATGTGACACCAGTGAGAGGAATAAACTACTTTACAATAGCTTTTTTTATCTGGCGCTGATACCTGAAATGTCTGCCCCAGTGTCAACAAAAGCATGTACAACACTGTTCTCAATTACAACTGACAGACATCTGCTTGAAACAACTTCAAATAAACTATCTCTGGTGAAGTCCGTAGGTGAGCCATTACTGTCCTTATGGGCCTCGGTGGAGTCGGTAGTTGGCAATTGGTCCTCATTGCCAACTACTTAAGAGTTGGTGCGTGAAGGGGAATGGAACCGTACATGTCCAAGACTTGGATAGCATCGAGACTGTTGTCTGTCCTCTCGGCGGTCAGTAGAGCAACCACTCCACGGGTAGTTTCTTGGTGATGGGCTGTAACCACAAGCATAGCGCTCAGTCGATCCAGAGCGAGTCTGGCTATTCCGTCTGTCATACCAGTCCCTTTTTGCCTTGATACTCTGTAGGAGCCATCATGGTCGATTTTACACCCTTTCTTCACCCCTAAATTCCCTCTCACACCCTCTCACACTAAAAATAATAAGAAAATATTTGAGTATTATCATTATTTTTCAAATAATTTTTAGCCTTTATGCTAGATTTTGAAAACTTGTCTGGTAGAGACAGGGAACAGACAGTTAGGTTCAAAAGGCTCCTTCATACCACGGCTTGGTAAATACTAATTTCTGAAAGGCTGGAGGGGTTTGCATTATCTCCAAGCAGCCAAAAGCTCGTCAATTCTAATTGGTCAGTCAAAATCTATTAGAGGAGAGACAAAACGAAAATGAATCTACAAACGTAAACATTAACGTACTATAGCTATCTCAGAATTCTAAGAACTGTAAGATCAAACAATAAAATTAAGGGTAGTTTTTACACATTAATCAACCTATCTTTGTAATTAATCCAAATTACATTACTGGAGGACCGGTTCTAAGCTCCACAGTTCGCTACTAGAGTTGAGCCAATGTTAAAACAACATTTGTTTATTATTAATTGATGTTTACACCTCATTATGTTTTAATAATGACCTGATAGTTAGGTCCATTTATTCAATATCTTTCACAATATACTGCACTCAAATGAACATTGAGATGAATTACTACAGTATACTTATGTTACTTGGTTTAATGCAAAATATTCATGTTGTGGAACAGAACATATTTAAATTGACTAGAACCAACATAAAACTCTGATTTCAAATAAACATGATTCGTTTACATAGATCCAACGTGAATGGAATAACTAGGCCTACTTGCTTGAAACACACTTGTCAAGTTAACTTAAAAAGAGGTTGTACAGTCAATGCAATGTTGTTAAATTGGTTGAACCTTAAACAACATTGTGAGTTATTGAAGCAAGACATTGTGGGATATTAGTTACTATCTACCTGTTTAATGCAACTGTGGCCAATTAGAAAAATAAGTAGGCTGACAGCGTTGAGACTATCGCCATAGTTATAAAGATCTTTCTACCTAAACCTGACGAAGTACAGCGAAGATAGTCGTAATTCGTTGCGTGAAAGTACTCGTTTTATTCTCGTGCAAGCACAGTATGTAATTTGGGTACATGTTGGATCAACTTGAGTAAAATAAATTGGATGGATAAGAAACATGCGTTGGTTGAACAAGTGATTCATGTATGAATGATAATGTATGATTAAATTGGAGTAGTGTAATATCATTTTTTTACAGATTTGTTTTGGTTTAGATGAACACAATATTTTTGTCTCGAACTAACAATACAATTGCGTGGAACCTTTTGATGAAAAAAGTTTTAAGTCAATAATTCATTTTTTTTGAGTGTGCAAAATATTTAACACATTAATTGTATAGTAGGAATACAATTTATACATTTACTAATTGATATCCAGTGAATTTAGTTTTTTAGCAGGGGGGTTGAACACTTTTGCAAGGCACTATCACATTCTTAATAGGGGCATGACACCCCTAAAGGTCTCATCCTAGAATCGCCAATGGGAGCCATCCTATCTATATCTACCTATGGATTTCCTATCTGAGGGATAACGTCTGCAGTCTTGCTCACTGTCAGAGGTTCTGCCGCCAAGATCTGTAGTCTGCTGAACCACGTTGTGCATCCCGTTGATGACGTCGCACCTCCAAATGTAATTGCTCAACCCTTTAAGAAAGCGCCTTTTCTACATTTTCCGAAAATCATCTGAGGCCAACCCAAAACGTCTGCACCATGTAATAAAATCCTCTTTTCCATCTCCCATAAAGACATGAGAAAGATTTCCCTTGCAGTATTTCCACATACAAGCATAGGTCAAACCAGAATGAAAAGGCAGTTAGACCCAAAAGGTATCGTTACTGGTCATAAATAGTTTTAAGTTTTAAAGAACAGCATGGGGACAGCTTATTTCTCTGAACGTGTATTGTTTTTTATTCCTTGTCCCAACAACACCTGCGTCCCAGAATTCCCCCAACTTCACTTCTACAGCCTATCAATCCGCCCAATCTAAACTATCCTAATTTACATAAAAATATTAAGAATATATTTAAAATCATAAACCATTAACTCATGTAAAACATTCAACCAATACCAAAATGATATAATCTTTCTTACAATTCTTCACAAAATAAATAAAATCTTACATTAATATGACAGCACCCATTATATATGTTTTTCCAATAGGTGTTGCTCATGCAGCATTTTGTTAATACATTATATATACATTACAATACATTATACATCTAGTAGACCTACAATTACATTATATACGCAATTTTATTATACGTAATCTTTTAGACTTTCTCAAAAACACATATTTTGTTTACAAGCTTACGTATTTCTTATATTCTTCCTTTATATTTCTTATAAATTACTATATTTATTTATAACATGTTCGCCAATATCAAGCCTGTAACTTATATAGCTTGGTATTACATTATTTATTCTCATTTTGTATCACATGGTTAAGCCAATACTCCTCAAAATGTCTGTGCAATGTATACGTTGATCCCCTAAAACTAATTGAATGTGAAAATACACGTGGTAGTGTGTTGCCGAGGGTCTAGGAAGGTGGTAGCAAGTATGCACAGAACGGACTTTTGCAGTTTTTCTGGAATATTTATTTTCATTGATTTGTTTTTGTGAAAAAGACAAAGAAATAAAGAAAAGTTACTTTCACATTAGTCTTCTGTTAAATAGCCTAATCATACTTCATTTTTGTTCACTTGGCTCACATTAGCATCTCATAAGTTTGACCCGCCTATCTCCATGGCCAAGCACAAATGGCCTATATAATTATCTAAGCCCTCTGTTGGTCTTCTCTGATTGGCTGACCTAGTCCACCACAAAACTAGCACACATACAATACCCTCAGCATTCCTGGACTTTTCCCCATCCAAAGGGTTTCACCCAGAATCGTCCTAGCAGTGCGTGGTGACGACACCCAAAACTGTCCGGCACATTCCACCATAATATTTAGACAGTGAAGCTTTGACTGTGTGTATAAAGGTTTAGACAAATGAAAAGGAAAATACAAAGGTAATGACAGCAAAACCTCTGTCTTATCTATTGTTCCCTGAGTGCATTTGATGGTGTTATGCAACTTACTCGTTAACTATACAAACCAAGAATAGTAATGTGTAACTGAGCTACTGTGCAGTCGTCGTCCCCGTCCCAACCCCCCCATACTCTGTAACAGCAGAGGTAATCAGCAGTAACATTTTTATTTCCTGTTACACACCTGTTGTGAAAACGGAAAGGCTACAGGGATAAACACCACCTCATAATTCTACCATTTGTGTCCTTCATTCTAAGTGTCCACGGGGATCAGATTCTGCAAGAAAATCCTTTCCAACCAACTAATATCTCAGTGCATCTAAGGCCTATTTAAAGGGGACCTGTTATGCTTTAGGGGTTTATTTCTTTCCTTTAGAATGTTATATAGCTTTTTGTGCATGTAAAAGGTCTGAAACGTTACAAAGCCCATAGTCCACGCCAAAGTTAGCTTCTCTCTCTCACATAAAACACTGCCCCTGAACTGCCTGAAACGGCAATTTCTTCCGTAACTTATCTACGTCACTAATCAATCAACCCACGGAATGACCAAACTCTTCTTTTTATAGTAGGTGCTGGACTGGCCTGAATGGCTTTGACCTTCCCTATTTGTGGTCCAACAGGACCTCTTCCAATTACATACCCCCAGGTACTGGGCCTCGGACGTAGCATTTCCTTGCATTTACCACTAATCCCGCCATTTGGATGCGGCGCAGGACATCTGCAAGGTGTGTTACATGGTCTTCCCATATATCACTGCAGATCAAAATGGCGTCACTGTATGCAGCTACATGTTCCTCTGTTCCTCTCAGGACCTCGTCCACCAGTCGCTGAAAAGTTGCCTGAGTCCCATGAAGACCAAACGGCATCACCCGAAACCGATAGAGCCCGCTAGGAACTCCAAAAGCTGTCAGCTCCTTGGAAGCCTCAGTAAGTGGGACTTGCCAGCACCCCTTGCACAAGTCCAAATTGGTCAAGTACTTTGCATTCAATTTGATTAAATTTGCAAAAAAAAACGCAACCCGGCATCATCTTTCTTTGGATCTAGGACCACTGGACTACACCATTCACTGTGTGATGGCTCTATGACGCCCATGGTCAACAGATTCTCCACATTCTGCTTTAAAGCAGGGACTAGTTTGGCTGGAACTCTGAAACTAAGTTGTCAAATGGGTCTGTTTGAGATAGATTTAGCAGACGGATTTCATGCTTTTCCTAAAACGTTCCTCTGGCATGGTTGCCTCCAACTCCTCCTTGCGGTCCGGAGGTAGGTGTGTCAGATGTGGTACTGTTGAGACATCCAAAAAGACTGGGAAATACTGTTCCTGCGCTTCCTTTTCATCTGGTACTTCACGAGCCCATAGCGGCAAAGGCCTGTCTCTTCACTTCCTCAACAGGTTCACATGGAAGACCTGTGTTTTTATCCGTCTATCAGGTAAGAAAAGCTCATAAGTGACAGGACCTACTTTCTTAGTGACCTCAAATGGCCCCTTACATTTACCCAATATACTACTCTCTTCCTGTGGTAACAGCAAACATACTTTTTGCCCTACCTTGAAGGCCCTTGCCCTGGCTGCCTTACCATAGCCTATCTTCTGGCATTGCTGTGCTTGTTCCAAGTGTTCCTTGGCCAGCTCATGTAAATAATCCAACCTTACCACCATGCCCTCTTCTACTACATTCTGGTTTCCCTGTACGGTCTCTTCATGTAGCATGTCAAAAAGCATTGGAATATCTTTGCCAAGAACTATATGGTATGGCAAGTCTTTCATTACCCCTACATTCAGTAACTACGCTTGTCCTGCAATCTCAAAGGGAACATTCTTAGTCCCATATTCCGACTCATCTCTATGGACACAGCATATTTTGACCTTCTCCCCGCGAAAGACCATATCCCTAGGAAGACAGCCCTGTCTCACTATGGTCTGACTGCTGCCTGTGTCCATAAGGGCTGTGCATGTTCTACCGTCAATGACAACTTGGGCAGCGTAATCTAGATTAATAACCTTAATTGGTGACTCTCTGTACACTTCGGTTTAAAGGACAGGTAGGTTTTGCTCACATACTGTCTGGAACATTCTGCCTTCATGTGACCTGCGTTACCACAATTCTGACACCAAATAGGACTACTGCTCTTCTATCATAAGTTTGATTAGCCCCTGCATTGTATCCTTTTCTTCTAGAGTTCCTGAAAACCTGTCCAGTACCCCCTTGCTTTTCAAAGGTTGACGATGTGCTGGGATTGGGAAGCTAGTATCCTTTACTGGTGCGCCTGTCACTTAAAGTTTTAGTCAAGATTGCTGCCTCTGGATTTTTTAGGCTCACGCTCCCTCATCCATGTCCTGACCTCTGGGCTCAGCATCCTTAGAAACTGTTCCAGAATTATGTTGTCTCTTATCTGCTCTTTACTTTTCCACCTGGGAACCATCCATTTGGTATACAAGTCCTTCAACTTGGCCTGCCTCCCCGGGAGAGAAGGTCTGCGCCAGTATTCAGGTGACCGGGGACATGAGTCCTGAGCAACCTCAGAGTCACTGCACACCACAGCAATAGCTGCCTGGCCAACTTGTGAAGTGCCCAGGAGCGGGTTCGATTGATTCATAAAAGCCATCACGGTTGTATTGTCCGTGACACATCCTGCTTGCCCAGCAACAGGAGAAACCATTTCAGCACTAGGAAGACTGTGAGCAGTTCCATGTGATTAATGTGGAGAGAGCATTGAGACGCTTCCCCATACCGCTCACCGGACGTGGATGAAAACCGTCCATACAGGTGTAAAAGGCCTGGGCGCGGTCCCGGGAGAAAAAGGCACAGTTCAGAACCGAGTGGATGGTTATTCCCAAGAACGTTACGCACAGGGAGGGAACTAGACAGCTCTTTTCGGGGTTCTCCTCAAAACTGAGGAATAATAGATGGGACAAGACAAAACTCGTGTGCTCCATCGTCTCCTCTCTTATGCCTGCGCACAATAACCAATCGTCCAGGTAATTGTCTATGCGCATACCCTGTGCCTTCCGCGCACTTGGTGAACGTTCGGGGTGCCAGTGAGAGTCCAAAGGGAAGAACCTGGAAAATAAGCATCCTTTGGGTCTATGGTTGTAAACCAATCGCCCTGACGGATATTGCATAGGAGGCCTCTGATCATCAGCATTTTGAATTGGAATACAGTCAAGTGGCTGTTGAATCGCCTCAGGTCCGAAAGAAAGTCCAGCATCATGGGGATGGACTTCCTCGGGGGAGGAGAGCGATCGTCCATCAATGACCGGGCAGGAAGTGCTTGGGGGGAATGACTAGGGGATGCCCACGCAGGTGCACGTAGAGAGTCGTCCAACGTATCGACTGTAATAGAACATGATTCAGATACATCTTAATGTGGGAATCAGACAAGTATACTTAATTTACGAAAGCAACTAATAAATTATTTCATACTTTTTGTTTCAATGATCACTCACAAAATTAGAAATTCAGAAACTACTCATTCATTAGGTTCTTTGTGGTTTAATTAGCCTACACTTGGGACTTGATGTCAATAGGGAATTTAAATGGAGAACATAGAGCAGGGTGTTGATGGCAACACAATGGACTATTGTATTTGAATAATGTTTGTCTCATTCTCACAGAGATTCTTCTGTCTTTTTCTTTCTTAAAGGCAATCACATCTTACGTCATCATGACGAGTTCATGCTCCAGTTCCCTAATCAAAATAATGTAGCTACTTGCCATTCATACTAGTACTTCTAGTAGCCTGTTAGCCTGACAGTCAACGAAATGTTTAATTAATGCGCTGCCTTCTTTGTCATCCGAAAGAAGTGGAAATGTCTGCTAACAAGAATTCAACTTCCATGCAGCGGTACGTTTAGCCTCGACTAATATTAATATATTATTTACATTATTTAATAATTATTTATTTAGGTAGCAATGTCTTTTACAAAATTGCAGGATTACTTATTTATAAATTAAAACTAAAGATAACTAAATTAAGGTAGGAATAGGTTAATGTTAGTATTTTTAAAGTCCTAATTGTGATCGACATATACAGCAGTACAATATTCATTGGCCAATAGATTTTATTTTCACTAATCTACACTCATTTCAAAATGAGGAACTCGGGCTGTTTGTCAAGCCTTCACTTGATACCTGATATTTTAAAGACCAGTGTGTGGGTATGGCCAGTATGCTAATAAGGTTTAACCTGATCAGCTGTCGTAAGGTCTGCCTGTAGTTTCTGAATTCGGATCTTCATAGACTTCAGCTCCTCCTCCTTCTTTTGGTTGAGCTCGTCTATCTTCGTTCTAAAATGACAGCACATATTAAACATGAGTAATGTATGCACAGTAAAATAAAGATATTAAAATAGTTTGATGGAGAACCTAATGACATGTCTAACATTATCAATGTAAAATATAATTTGTTGAAATCTTGCTTACATGCTGTCATTGTAAAGTGCCTCTTTCTCTCCTTGGAGGCGCATAAAACTGTGGATAAAGAAGAAGAAATTATATATAGACTGAAGGTGCTCCGGTTAAGCACTAGAGCCTTGTCTCTTTTCCAGCCTGATACCAAAAGTTCAATTCTGTACCAGAAAATTAAGTTGAGATGCCAAAACGACATCTAAACTAAAAATACCATATACCATTATATAAATGCATATGTGACTATTTGATAATAATCATCCTTTATCAAATAGATTTAATATCAGGTTATCTGCAGGTATAAACAAGTTACATTTAAGACCTTTTTAAAGTTTTTTTCCGATTGCTAACACACTAAAAGTGAATGCTCAGACACACGTGTCAAAACTTTAACTAATGTAACCCTACTTTAAAGGCCTACACATTTATCAGCTTTGCACTTTGTTTGCAATTCTGCAAACACACATTGCAAAACACTACACACAAATTCATACACACTTTGTTCAATAATGAAAACTCTTCTGTTCCAAGTACAAAACATACCTGCAATTGGCAACACCAAGCCGCACAAATGAAAACACATACAGTAATTGAACACCGATCTGTCTTACTGCCACAAATTGACCTCAAGTAAGCTCACCTCTTTTGTAAGAACTTTGCACACATGGACGCAGTGAGAGCAAGGGGAAGAGGTAAGGGAAGACAGAGCAGTCGGAGGAGGACAAGAACAAAGACAATAGACGGAGACAGACTATCTTTCCGACAATATAAGGGCCACTTTAGTGGAACATGTCACACTGTACATCATGGTCTGACAATGAGGGAGGCAAGGCAGAGAGACCAGCCCAACCTAACTCACTACACCTTTAGACTGGAGAACAGGTATGTCTTACCGTACATTTTCTACACTAGACTTTACCCATGTTATTGTTGCACATCATTCTGCATCACAGTAGAATACAATTCAGTCCAGTCGGTATATGTTCATCAGTGAACCAAAAAATACAGTATAGCTCTGTGAAGTACATGTAATACAATTTTGATGTTACCGTACTGTGCACAGTATGACAGTACAGTATGTAAAAAATAAGCTACCCAATTACATAATTTGTTTGCATTTTCTTCTGAGAACTGCCAGAGAACCTCCTGAGCGTGAAAGGCTACGTCTGTCCTCCCAAGAACAGGAACTGCTCATATTCAACAGATATAGTGTTGACAAACAGCATCCACCCCATCCCTTACAATCCCTTACATTACTATATTTATTTTACCATTGCACTGTAATTTCACCGTAGGGCTTTCTATTTTGGTGTTCATTGAAATGTGAGTAGATGTACTGTAAACTTGAACAATATTTTACAATGTTTAGAGTTTTGACACAGCGAGCCAAATTCCGCAACAAGTGTGAAAACGATTGGAAAAAAACTGTACTATTGAATCCACTACAGTAGCAGGTAAGTTAGTGATGTTAATAGAGAATC